>JAODAL010029069.1:0-52246 GCA_025379985.1 Phyllomedusa bahiana | reverse complement strand
ACCCAAAAAGTTTGATGCCAAAAGTAAAAAAAAACTTTAAAAAGTAAGGGGAAAATAAAAGTTTTTTTGGCCCTTTCTTCCCTTTTGGTGATAAAAAATTGTTTGTTTTAAAAATTTAATACAAAGTCCTTAATGAAAAAAAGTTTGAGGGGCCCCAAAGTGAAAAAAAAACCTTTAAAATGTATAGGGTTTTTGTATTTTTGGCACCTTAAATTTTCCCTGTGGGGGACTACAAATTTTGCGTTTTTAAATTTTTTTAATTCAAGTCCCTTTATGAACAAAGCTTACTGACCAAAAAGTGAAAAAACATTCTGAAAATTTGGTTTAAAAAGGTTTTTTTGGCCCCTTTCAATTATGTGGTGCTAAAAAATTTGTGTATCAATTTAAAAAAAATCCCATAACCCAAAAAGCTGGGGGCCCAAGTAAAAAAACACGATTAAAATGTTTTTGGATATTAAAAGGGTATTTTTGGATTTAAATTCACTGTGGTGACTACAAAATTGTGTATTCACATTTAATGCAAGGTGCCTAAATGAAAAAAGTGTAGTGGAAAAGTAAAAAACGTATTGAAATGTTTTGGAAAATAAAAGGTATTTTTGGCCCTTTTCATTTCCCTGTGGTGACTCAAATTGCTTTTTTAAAATTTAAATGAAGGTTTTTCAATAAAAAGCGGGGGCCCCAAAAGTGAAAAAAACGTATCTGAAATTTTTTGATAAAAAAAGGTTTTTTTGGCACTTTAAATTTCCCTGTGGTGACTAAAATTGCGTATTCCTTTTAAAGTGCAAGGGAAAAAAAAGGGAAAAAAAAGTTAAAAAAAAGGGAAAAATTTACAAAAAAAAAAAAAAATTTAAAAAAAAACAAAAAAACTTTTTAAAATTTTAAAAAAGTCCCTCAATAAAAAGTGTATGCCCCCAAAGTGAAAAAACCTATCTGAAATGTTTGGTTTTAAAAAAAAGGTATTTTTGGCCCTATCAACCTGTGTGATCCCCAAAATTCGGGTTTTCTAATTTAATGAAGGTGGCTATTCAAAAAAGCGGGAATGGGCAAAATAAAAAAGAACACCTATTGAAATGTTATGAAAATAAAAGGGGTTTACCTAACAAAGAGCCTGCAGTTCTAGAAAAGATGGTATCCAATATAAGTTCGGGGTGCCCAATACCCAGGAAATATTTAATAGAAAACTGTTAATATTAAAGCTATTGCAGTGCATGTCTACACTACAGTCTTGGTGAAACTTTTATACTGTAATATTTATAAGTGCTTGAAGAGTTCACCCGCGGGGGGCCCACCCCTTGCTCTCCCCGAGACTTTACAGCGGTAGATGCTCCTTTTAAAATTCTTCTATCCTAACTACATAAAATCTTCAAATCTCTCATCCTAACTAAGTTGTAAGGATCACAGCTAAACAGTAGAGCTTTCTCTGTGAAAGAAATAGAATAAATTTCGCTGAGCCTTTTGGGAAACAGGCAGAGCGCTTGTCCTACCGCTATGAGACGCTGACCAGGACACTGTTCCAGTTCGAAAGGAAGGGATGTTCTATGTTAAAACAGGTCATGTGATTTTTCCAGCCAATCGCAACCATACTCATACCCAGTCATGACGTCGAGAACACACATCTCACCATGCTCTATTCTGTAAAGTGATTTGCTGGCCGCCAAAATTACAGGAAGCGCCGAAAAGGCGCGATAATTAATAGATGATGCACAGGATTTTAAATAAATTATTCGACAATGATCTAAAAATTTCGATTTATGTATTAGAGTGTATGTCATTGCATTTCAGTGGTGCTCCATGCTTACGTTTTCAAAGTATATATTAGATATGTGCACAGACTTTTACATTTTTATAGTCTATTTGGGAGATGGCAATCCATGCTTGCTGCACTCAACCACTCATTTAAATTCCGTGCAGGTTAATTTAATTGCAGTTTCTATCACTCCTGGGGAAGTGGCAGTCTGAATGGACTCCTAGCAAGGTAACATGTTTTAGTGTAGGGGACTCACCTGCTCGGGAAACCCCTTGACGTGTTGGGAGGTGAGCTTAATAAATCTTTGATCAAATACTGTAAACTAAGAGTCCCAGGTTATTCATATTTTTCCTTAGCTGTAAAGGCATTTACTATATTCTTAATAATAACTTGTGGTCCTTTACTTAGTCTTAGTGATGCAAACTGATTTATTATTAGATGTTGTCATTGCCTTACAGTGTGCCACTATGCTTAGTTTTCTAAAGTATATATTAGCAGGTGCAACAGCCTTTTAAATTTTATAGGTCTATTTGGAGATCGGCTATCCATTGGATTGCTGCACTCAACCACCCATTTAAATTTCGTGCAGGTTTTAATTTTAATTGCAGGTTTCTATCACTCACTGGGGACGAGTGGCAGTCTGAATGGACTCATAGCACGAGGTAACATGTTTTAGTGTAGGGGACTCACCTGCTCTGGGAACCCCCTTGACGTGTTGGGAGGTGAGCTTAATACAATCTTTGATCAAATTACTGTAAACTAGAGTCCAGGTTAATTCATATTTTCCTTAGCTGTTAAAGCATTTCCTATCGTTCTTATATAACTTGAGGTTTTACTTAGTCTTTCGTGTGCCACTGTTTATGTATTAGGATGTATTGTCATTGCCTTTCAGTGTGCACATTATGTTACGTTTCAAAGTTTATATTAGATGTGCACATCGCCTTTTTACATTTTATAGTCTATTTGGGAGATGGCAATACCATTGGCTTGCTGCACTTCAACCACCTCATTTTAATACGTTTTTTTTGGGGGGCAAAGGTTAATTTAATTGCAGGTTTCTAATCACTCCTGGGGAAGTGGCAGTCTGAATGGAATCCTCGCAAGGTAACTGTTTTAGTGTAGGGACTCACCGGCTTGGGAAACCCCTCTTGACGTTGTTGGGAGGTGAAGCTTAATACATTCTTTGATTTCAAATACTGTAAACTAAGAGTCCCAGGTTTTTCATATTTTCTTAGCTGTAAAGCATTTCCTATATTCTTTTATAAACTTGAGGTCATTAATTAGTCTTTAGGTGTGCCACTGATTTATGTATTAGTTGTATGTTCATTGCCTTTCAGTGTGCACCTTTGCTTACGTTTTCACAAGTAACTATATTAGATGTGCACAGCCTTTTACATTTTTATTCTATTTGGGAGATGGCAATCCCATGGCCTTGCTGCATCAACCACCTCATTTTAAATACCGTGCAGGATTAATTTAATTTGCAGGTTTCTATCATCTCTGGGGAAAGTGGCATGTCTGAATGGCATCCTAGCAATGGTAACATGTTTTAGTGTTAGGGACTCACCTTGCTCTGGGAACCCTTGACGTGGTTGGGAGGTGAGCCTTAAATTCAATCTGTTGATCAAATACTGTAAACTAAGTGTCCCAGGATATCTTCATTTTTCCTTTAGCTGTAAAGCATTTCTATATTCTTATTATAACTTGAGGTTTTACTTTGTCTGTGTGTGCCCTGATTATGTATTAGACTAAAATTTCGATCAAAAATTAAAAACTGTCTGCGATTTCAACTTGTACGTTTTAATAATCGCTCAACACTACTCAAGAGGAGTTAGTTTAGATTATACCCACCTAATGAGGTTATCTTCACAAGGTAGATGGCCAAAAGATATTTCATCAAAACACATGCTAAAAACCTCAACTTAATAGTACCTGTCCGTGCTGATGCAGAGCGCTCCCTTTGTGTCTCCAGCATCATTTGCAGTCATTGTTTCTGCTGAGAGTGAAACAACTTTTATCCCTGAACAGCACTGAGGACCACTAGTTCCTCGTCCAGCATAGATGCTCTCTGGCCCAAGCAATATGATCATCACTGTGCCTGATGGTGTGATGAGGTCGCTTAGATTGCAGATAACGCAGATGTAAATGGTTAGGAATGGTCTGACATTACACTTGGTTGTTTCTCATCCAGGGGCGTAACTTTGGTTCAAAAAGTGGGGGGGACCACTTTTCCATACACCAGAAATGACAGCACTCACTGCACCCCAGAAATGAATTATATTACACGAGCGCCACGGACATTACATTACTAACTGCACCTTAGAAATGAATTGCACATTGTACTCAAGAAAAAATTCATTATACCCCAAAAATTTGTTACACACTGAACCCTAGAAATGAATTACATTACTCACTGCACTCCAGAGATTTTATTACACCATACCCCAGAGATTACATTACACATTGTACCTGAGAGATTACATTACACACCATATATGAGATTACATTACATGACATACCCCAGAGATTACATTACACCATACCCCAGAGATTACATTACTCGCTGTACTTCCAGGATACCATTTATACACCATACATGAGGTTACATTATCTCACTGGTATCCAGAGTATTACATACACACCAGTAGCCCAGAGATTATGAATACAGATGTCACCACAGAGATGTACATTACACCATACCCCAGAGATTACATTACTCACTGTACTCCAGAGATTACATTACACCCCATACATGATGTTACATTACTCACTGTATCCCAGAGATTACATTACACACCGTACCCCAGAGATTACATTACACACAGTATCCCAGAGATAACACATTCATAACATACCCCAGAGATTTACATTACACACAGTTATTCCAGAGGATTACATTAAATAACGCTTCCCCAGAGATTCATTACTCCACTGTACCCCAGACGATTACATTACTCTCTGTACCCAGAGATTACATTACATTGTACCAGAGATTACATTACTCTATGTACCCTAGAGATTAAAGACGTTACCCACTTTCCCCCAGAGATTATTTTACACACCATACCCAGAGATTACATACACATGGATCAAACAAGATTATATTACATCATACCCCAGAGATTACTAGATTACACAGCAAACCCCAGATATTACTGCAGTATTCAACGTACCCCAGAGATTACATTACACACTGTACCCTAGAGACTAAATTAGACAAGGTAGTCCAGAAATTGTGTGGGTATATATATATATTGAACACAGAATACTACCACCTTAGGGTGAGCTTCCAACATGCATGGTTAATCGGCACTGGCAGTGTCGTTTGCTTGTTGGAAATTTGGCGCTTGCAAATGCAGAATTCCGATGAACAAACGACCCAGACAGCCCTAGGCAGAATTCTGCCTCCTATACCTTAGTGCTGTTAGTGCAGAAAAGGCCTCAAAGACTTATTTGTAAGCGCTGACAGTTCACTCTGAATATCATGTAAAATCAGTGTCATCTAAACGATGACACTCAATTTACATTATGTATAACGTAAATCAGTTTCCTGTCGGATTAGACGCCGGTTCTGAGGCAGATCCAGAACTGAATCTGCCCCAGTATTAGCATTCATATCTTTTGTGTGAATTGTACCTTAAGGGGTTGTCTCAATACATCTGATTGTCCTGTTTCTTGGTTTTAATTTTTCATTCAGGGCGTGTTTACTGGCTTCTACTAGGCTGCATTAGAAGCTAGGTCTATAAGCTATAGCGACCAAGTGGTGGCAAGCTCTTTATCAGGAGAGATCAAAACAGGTCTGTAGCTATAGTAACTGGTGCTGGCAGCCTTATGAGGAGAGATCACACAAGGTCTGTAGCTATAGCCGACATGAGGAGCTGAGAGTAGCCATAAAGAGAGGATATCTTAGAATAGGTAGGACACTGTTAATGGCACATATTGCAAAGTGACTGTTTTGCAAGATCTTTAAATCAAAAAGCCAATCATTGTAGTGGAGACAAACCGCTTTAAGGTATGTTCACACAGCATATAGCGGGGCGTACTGTGCACTCTGCTATTTGCCAGGTTTTTTAGAAGTACATGCTGGCCAGTCCATACTTCTAAAATGCTGCAGGGCCGGCCCCATTCACTTTCATTTTCCCCGGCGCATGAGTGCAAGGAAGAAGTGACATGGCTAGACACATGACTGTACAGTATATACACATCTCACATATACAGGATATCCCCTACTCACATGAACATACAACGCCTGGCACCCTTGTCCCCTCCTTACGTGTCTCCCGTAGTCTGGGGCTGTTGGCATTCAGCAAGTGCTTCCCTTCTTCTCTTCTTCTCGGAGGAGGGATGAGCGTATGGGAAGTGATATACAATGGGAGGGAAAGATACAGCCTCAGATACAGAGTGTGCTGGACTGTGCTGGACTGTGAGCAGCGTTCTGATTGGTGACTCCTGCTGACTCCTGTTCTACCAATCCAGCGCTGCTCTCACTCAGCACTGACACTTGAGGCTGCTACCTACTCTGTCCCTCCAAGATGCACAGAAATATAGGAGGCAAAGGGTTACCTTCTTCCTCCTCTGTGCTCTGCTCTCCCCACTTATCGTATTCTCATGCTTTTATATGGATTATTTTTTATTGAAGTCACTAAAAAGTAGTGTGTGTGTGTGGGGGGGGGGGGGGGGCGTCAACCACCCAGAAAAAAGTGGGGGGGACAGTCCCCTCTGTACCCCCCTAAAGTTACACCTATGCTCTCATGTCCCTTAAACGTGCTTGGAGTTGTGCAGCATTCATCATCTGGTTCCGTAAAAAGTACTGAAACCTTGAACAGTGTGTATTCTAAAATGAATTCATCCTGAAATTTAAATTAAAAGCCAAATATTCCTAACTTTTTGTGAGTAGAGTACACTATATTCATATATAGAGAGAGAAAGCAAGAAAGAACAGGATAAAGAGGAAGAGTTTTCTTGATAACAGAGAGTGAAAAGGACGCGAAGAAGCTGATCATAAGGCTGAATGAAGAAAGCAAAATCATGGCTGGAGGCCATCAAGAATAGCATGGGAATGAACATCAAGCAACTGGAATAAGCTTAGAAAAACTGGGAAACATGGGAAAAACTGACCTAAAGAATATCTAAGGGCTGGATACAACTGGGTAGATTAAAGCTTGATTAACTGTCAGTCTCGGTATTTATACTCACCTCTCCTTGCTCCCTTCTGCTTTCCTGTCGGCCGGTGTGTGCGTCATCACATCCTAGAGCACGTGCGAGCCAACTCTGTAAAATTTAAAGGGCCAGAGCGCCATTGAATTGTTATCACCAGGCACTGACCCTATTTAGTCCTGCATCTTCCCCTTGTCCCTTGCCATATCTATGTCCCTCATTGCCATACAGAAAGCGTTTTGTGTGTCTGCCTCTATCGTGTTCCTGACCTCCTGCCTCCATCTCTTGATGTATAAAATATAGATATATATATATATATATATATATATATAGTAGAGGAAAAAGAAAATGGTGGAACCGGCGCACATGTGTATCCAGGAATGCCAATGATGCAGGCAGGGAGATCCAGAAAATTACTTTATTATTCTAAAAAGGCTAGGGTGATAACCTCAGCCAATCTAAAACAATTTAAAAGCAAGTAAAACCCAACGCGTTTCGTGTTTATCAAACGCTTCCTCAGGGGTGAATAATCTACTGTATCTTGTTCAAACTTTTAAAAGGGACATGTGCAGTAAAAGGTTGTAGAACATCAATAAAAACAAACAAAGAGATCTAATTGGTGTATTCAGTTGTCATCAAAAATCTCCGCACAAGACGGTAGGGATAAAAGTAGGATGAAAATGGTCCTAAATGGGGTCCTTTGCATTTCAAAGGGTTATCACAATGTTTTCCCTTTTTTGTTTCTATGTTTATTACATTTAGTTTCTTCCCTTTTTTTTAGGTAATTTTTTCTATGTTATTTTTAATTTAAAAATATTACTGAAATTTTTAAACGCAATTGAAAATTTTTTTTGTTTCATAATTTAATTTTTTTCAACATGGGTCGATATAAAAATGTCGAAAAAAAGGTTGGGTAAAGGCAATGTGTTTCTTATCATTAGGATTTTAAATGTTCATACATAATAGTCTTAAAAGTGTGAATAGTGTTATCTTTTTAAATTCCTTTTTTATTTCATATTAAGACGTGGGTTCTCCTTTTTTTTTTTTTTATCCGTTTTGCTAATGTTACTTAGTTCAAATATGCATTGCTGTGATTTTGAGCAGTAATTTTTCAAATTTATAGTTTGCAACATTTAATTTCTGACATATGCGAAAAAAAAATGTCAAAAAAGGTACGTAAAAATGCTGTGGCCTTCTTACCCCTTATGAGTTTAGTGTGATTGGGCCTGGCCTCTTGAATTATGGGTAAGTCAATGTGTGCATATATCTTCTTTAAACCTACTTAAAGTGTGTGCAAATGTGGTTGGGTTTAAAAAACTTTATCTATTTAGTTTAGTAGACAAGAAGCAATTATACAAAAAAACCAAAAAATCTTCCGCTTATTAACGGATAACTCTATGGCTTTTTTTTTTTTTTTTTGTCCCCGGGGGTGTAGGTACCCCGCTTGTGTCCAATACATCTCTTTTTTCCTCAGTAGTTGGAAATTTTTTGGACTGTGTTCAGGTAGGTATCAACGGCTGTGATCCCGAATCATTAAAATTTTGATCATGTTGTCCCTTTTCAGTGTTTGGGTACCTTTGTTTCATATCCTCTCGTTTGGTCATGCTCGATGGCGTTTTCTTTTTGTGATGGGCAGTGGGTTTGCCCCCATATTGTTTTTTCCCTAGCAATTTGGACATAATTGGACATACCCACTGGCCCAAATTATTAGGTCACCCGTCCAATGCTCGTTAACACTTAATTTCTAAACAGCCAATCACATGCGGCAACTCAGTGCATTTAGGCATGTATACATGGTCAAGACAATCTCCTGCAGTTCAAACCGAGCATCATATGGAAGAAAAGGTGATTTTGAGGTGCCTTGAAAGTGGCATGGTTGTTTGGTGCCAGAAGGGCTGGTCTGAGTATTTCAGCAAACTGCTGAACTCCTGGGATTTCACGCACAAACATCTCTTAGGTATGACAGAGAATGGTCCAAAAAGAAAAACCATCCAGTGAGCGGCAGTCCTGTGGCGGAAATGCCTTGTTGACGCCATAGGTCAAAGGAGAATGGGCAGACTGTTCGAGCTGATAGAAAGGCGAACAGTGACTCAAATAGCCACCGCGTGACAACCAAGGTAGTCAGAAGGAGCATCTCTGAACGCACAGTAAAAGGCGAACTTTGAGGCAATGGGCCTACAGCACAAAGACCACACCGGTGCCACTTCCCTTCAGCTAAGAATCAGGAAAACTGAGGCTCCACTTGGCCCAAGCTCATCGAAATGGACAGTAGAAAGTGGAAAAACGTTGCCCTGGTCTGAAGCGTCTCTAAAAGAGGATTCTGCTGCGACATTCGGATAGTAGGTCCAGAATTTGGCGTCAACAACATGAAAGCATGGATCCATCCTGCTATGTATCACGTTCAGCTGTGTGGTGGTGTCATGTGGGGGAATATAATCTTTACGTCGAAATCCCAAAAGAAGCTTTATGCTATCTATCATAGAACCATGAAAAAATCTTTGAGACACACGGCTTCACATATCATGATCAGAACATGTTTAAGCTGCCCACGACTTCAACGAGGTCTCAAATCGGGCATGTCTATCCTATCTTACCTCTCAAGTCGAGCCAATCAGGCCTCTCACTGGACACCGACCTCCATTATTCAGAGAGAAAAAATAAAAACACCCAACCGCAAACTCCCTTCTTATGACAGCCTGGAGAGTGGGCGGGGCAGAAAACCCAAAATGGAAGCACCCCTACCGTTACCATATAGGTAAAAATCAAATGTAACCCCAAGTATAACGAATGATTCTGCAACACAAAAACATTTCTGAAAAAACGTATGCAAAACCTGGGTTGGCCCACTGGCAGGGGCTGCGGCACACATGTAATTATACATGTACACACACTGACCGCCACAGCGGCACATTTCTGCAAAAAGGGCAATACACAACGTCGAAATCCCTAAGAAGCAATTATGCTATCTAACATACATGAAAAAAACTTTTGAGACTCTCCGTTCACATATCATGATCAGATCATGTTTAAGCTGCCCACGACTTCAACCGTGGTCTCAAAATCGGCAGTCCCTATCCTATCTTTACTCTCAATCGACCAATCAGGCCTCTCACTGGGTCACCGACCTCCATTATTCAGAGAGAAAAAATAAAAAACACCAACCTGCAAAGCTGGCCCTTCTTAAGACAGCCTGTGAGATGGGCGGGGACGATAACACCAAAATGGAAGCACCCTTCCTTCCATATCGATTAAAATCAATGTACACCAAGTATAACCGTATGTTTCTGCACACAAAAACATTTCAGAAAAAACTATGCAAACCTGGGTGCCATCTGGCAGGCTGCGGCACACATGTAATTATACGGTACACACACAGACCGCCACCAGCGGCACATTTCTGCAAAAGGGCAATACACTACGTCAAATTCCCAAAAGAAGCCTTTATGCTATTCTATCAACATGAAAAAACTTTGAGACCTCTTCTCGGTTCACATAACATGATCAGAACATGTTAAGCTGCCCACGACCTTCAACGAGGTCTCAAATCGTGCAGTCCTATCCTACCTTTACCTCTCAATTCGAGCCAATTCATAGGCCTCTCATCTGGGTCACCGACCTCCATTATTCAGAGAGAAAAAATAAAAAACACCCAACCTCAAAGCTGCCCTTCTTATGACAGCCTGTGGAGAGTGGGCGGGGACAGAAACCCAAAATGGAAGCAACCCCTTCCCTTTCCAATAGGTTAAAATCAATGAACACCAATGTCTTACGTCATGTTTCTGCACACAAAAACATTTCTGAAAAAACGTATGCAACCATGGGTGCCACTGCAGGGCTGCGGAACACATGTAATTATAGAACATTGTACACCACAGACCGCCACCGAGCGGCACATTTCCTGCAAAAGGGCAATAACACTACGACGAAATCCCTAAAGAAGCATTATGCTATCTATCCTACATGAAAAAACTTAGAACTCTCGGTTCACATATCGTGATCAAACATGTTTTAAGCTGCCCACGACTTCAACGGGGTCTCAATCGGCAGTCCTATCCTATTCTTTACCTCTCAATCGAGCCAATCATGCCACTCACTGGTCACCCGACCTCCATTATTCAGAGAGAAAAAATACAAAAACACCCACCTGCAAAGCTGCCCTTTCTTATGACAGCCTGTGAGATGTGGGCGGGACAAAACGAGCCCAATAATGGAAGCACACCCTTCCTTTCCATATAGGTTAAAATCAATGTACACCAAGTATAACGTATGTTTCTGCACACAAAAACCATTTCTGTAAAAACTATGCAAACCTGGGTGCACGCTGGCTGCCGCACACAAATGTTAATGATAACATGTACACACAACAGACCCGCCACCAGCGGCACAATTCTGCAAAAAGCTCAATACACTACTCGAAATCCCTTATAGAAGCATTTATGCTATCTATCATAATGAAAAAACTTTGAGACTCCTGACTCGGTTCCACAAATCTGATCAGAACATGTTGTAAGCTGCCCACGAGGACTTCAACGTGGTCTCAAATCGGGGCAGTTCTACTACTATCCTATACTTTACCTCTCATCGAGCCAATCAGGCTCTCACTGGGTCACCACCGACCTCCATTAATTCAGAGAGAAAAATTAAAAAACACCCAACCTGCAAAGCTGCCCCTTCTTATGCAGCCTGTGAGAGTGGGCGGGGACAGAAGTCGTGGGACTTAACATGTTCTGATCATGATATGTGAACCGAGAGTCTCAAAGTTTTCATGTATGATAGAATAGCATAAATCTTCTTTAGAGGGATTTCGACAGTAGTGTATAGCCCTTTTTGCAGAAATGTGCCGCAGGTGGCGGTCTGTGTGTGTACATGTATAATTAACAATGTGTTCCCGCAGCCCTGCCAGTGGCACCCAGGTTTGCATACGTTTTTTCAGAACTGTTTTTGTGTGCAGAAACATACTTTTACTTGGTGTACATGATTTTAACCTATATGAAAGGAAGGGGTGCTTCCATTTTGTGTTTTCTGTCCCCCGACCACTCTCACAGCTGTCATAAGAAGGGCAAGCCTTGCAGGTTGGGTGTTTTTTATTTTTTCTCCTGAATAATGGAGGTCGGTGACCCAGTGAGAGGCCTGATTGGCACGATTGAGAGGTAAAGGATAGGCTAGGACGAGCCCGATTTGAGACCACGTTGAAGTCGTGGGCAGCTTTAAAAACATGTCTGACATTGATATGTGAACGGAGGTCTAAAGTTTTGTTCATGTATGATAATAGCATAAATGCATCTTTAAGGATTTCGACCGTAGTCGTAATTGCCCTTTTTGCAGAAATGTGCCCGCTGGTGGCGGTCTGTGTGTGTACATGTATATTACATGTGTGCGCAGCCCTGCCAGTGCACCCGGTTTGCATACGTTTTTTCAGAACTGTTTTTGTGATGCAGAAACATACGTTATACTTGGTGTACATAGTTTTAACCTATAAGGAAAGGACGGGGTGCTTCCATTTTGGTTTCTGTCCCCGTCCACTCTCACAGTGCTGTCATAAGAAGGGCAGCTTGCAGTTGGGTGTTTTTATTTTTTTCTCTCTGAATAATGGAGGTCGGAGACCCATGAGAGTCCTGATTGCTCGTTTGAGAGGTAAAGATAGGATAAGGAGACTGCCCGAAATTTGAGACCACGTAGAAAGTCGTGTCAGCTTAAACATGTTCTGATCATGATATTTGAACCTCGAGAGTCCTCAAAAGTTTTTTTCATGTAATGATAGATAGCATAAATGCTTCATAGGGATTTCGACTAGTTATTTCCCTTTTTGCAGAATGATGCCGCTGGTGGCGTCTGTGGTGTACATGTATAGATTACATGTGAGCCGAGCCCCTGCCAGTGGTGCACCCAGGTTTGCATACCGTTTTTTTCAGACATGTTTTTGAGTGCAGAAACATACGTTAAACTTGGTGTACATTGATTTTAAACCTATATGGAAAGGAAGGGGAGCTTCCCAATTAGGGGTTTCTGTCCCCGCCCACTCTCCAGGTGTCCATAGAAGGTCAGCTTTGCAGTTGGGTGTTTTTTATTTTTTCTCTCTGAATAAAGGATTCGGTGACCCAGTGAGAGGCCTGATTTGGCCTCGATTGAGAGGTAAAGATTAGGATAGGAGCTGTGGCCCGATATGAGACCACGTTGAAGTCGTGGCACTTAAACATGTTTCTGATCATGATATGTGAATCCGAGAGTCTCAAAGTTTTTTCATGTATGAGGAATATTTTCTTTGGACACTCTTTGGCCCCTTGGTAACCAATTGAGCATCGTTGCAACACCTTGTGGAATCTAAGCCACGAAGAATTGAGGCAGTTCTGAAGGCAAAAGGGGTCCAACCCGTTACTACATGAGTATACCTAATAAAGTGGCCCGGTGAGTGTATGTGGCAGAACCACATGCCCGACTCCACATAAGACTGAACGTCATCGAGACATTACCAAACGAGGGGATATGAAACAAGCGCAAGGAGCTACATGATCGAAAATTTAATGTATTCAGGTTCAAAGCCAAGTTATACGCAGTACCTTGAACCAGATCCAAATAAAATTCCCACTACTGAGAAGAAAAAGAGATGATTGGGATCTACAAAACTGGTACTCTACACCACCCGTGGACTAAATGAAGCATAGAGTTTAGATCCGTTAATAGAGCAGGAAGATTCATGTTTTTTAGTATAATTGCTTTCTTGTCTACTAAACTAAAATAGATAAAGATTTTAAACCAACCACATATGCACAGCACTTAAAGTAGGTTTATAAAATATACTGTATATATGCACACATTTTTGACTATACCCATAATTCAAGAGGACCAGGTGCACCAATACACACTGAACTCATAACGATAAAGAAAGGCACACAGCATCACTTTACTGTGCCTTTATTTCTGACATTTTTCTTTCGACATATTCCGAAAAATTAAATTATGCAAACATAAAAATTTGCAAATTACTCTCAAACTCACAGCAATGCATGATTTACAACTCAAGAGGTAACATATAGCAAACGGATAAAAAAAAAAAAAAAAAAAAAAAAAAGAGAGAACCGCACCGTCAATTAAACTATTGAAGAAAAAAGGAATAAACAGATTGAACACTATTCACACTTCAAGACTATTATGTATGAACCATATAATGAATCCATAATGATAAGAAATCACACAGCACATTGAACCCCAACCTCTTTTTTCGACATTTTTATATCGACACATTTTGATTAAAATTAAATTGTATGCAAACAAAAAAAAATTGGCAATTGCTGTTCAAAATTTGCAGTAATATCTGATTTAGAACTTAAGAACTAACATATACAAAATACCTAAAAAAAAGGGGAAGAGAACTAAATGAATTAATCATGAAACAAAAAGGAATACATTGTGATGAACCCTTTGAAATGCAAATGACCGGCATTAGACATCGTTGCATCCAACTTCATCCTACCTGTCCTTGTGATCTGGATGATGTGTGACTGACCAACTGAATACACCATTAGATCTCTTTATTTTAGTTTGATTGATGTTCCTATTCACCTGTTTATCGCACTCTGTACCTTTATAATGTTTGAACAAGATACAGTAGATCATTCACCCTGAGAATCGTTTGATAAACGTGAAACGCGGCCGGATTTACTTGCTTTTAAATTTTTTTAGTTTGGGCTGAGGTTATCACCCTAGCCTTTTAAGAATAATAAAGTAATTTTCTGGATCTCCCTGCCTGCATCATTGGAAATTCCTAGATACACATTTTGCGCCCGGTTCCACCATTTCGTTTTTCCTTACTGTCTGCTTTGGCGCGACGCCGCTCACGGGAATATCGGCAGCAGTATAAAAGGGGTTTACGGCTACAGTAAAAGCCCTGTATGCTAATATGAGATTTTGTGCCTCTACACTAAGATCGCAACTCAAATGGTGAGTAGATCAAAATACTCACCTGTATACCGTTCTAACCAAACGTACTTCACCATCTGTGCGCCCCCCCTTTTTTCTCCTCTTTTGTCTATATATATTAAATATATATATATATAATATATTATATATATGTATATATAAAATATATTATATATATAATAGCAAAAAGAAGTAACGGACAGCACTCGCCAATCTTCTCGGCAGTATTTCTTTATTTCATAGCAGCAACAAGCCAGACTGGGACAGGAGGTAACAAAACACCAACATGGTGTTGGTGTTTTGTTACCTCCTGTCCCCGTCTGGCTTGTTGCTGCTATGAAATAAAGAAATACTGCCGAGAAGATGGGTGAGTGCCGTCCGTTACTTCTTTTTGCAATTATCTCTGGACACTGCCTATTTGGACTGAGCACCGCCAGCAGTTATTGAGAGAGCTATTTTTTACCCGGTGGGCATGCTCAAGCCCTTTAGTCCTGTCTCTAATGAGTACATATAAATACACTTAGTGCCGATCTATGTTTTCTACATAATAGTGCATATGTATATATATATATTCAATAAATTCAGTGTTTACTTGTGTCTTAGCCTTCTGTGGCTGCTGTGGCTTGTGTTTGTTTGCTTTTTCAGCCACTACAGTGTGCACCAGTCTATTCCTTTGATTTCTATTTATCTATTTGTCTGTTCTTCCCCTTTCAACATATGTAGGATAATACTGCTATTCTCTTCTCTATTTCCTATGACTATACCAGTGACCTGGGAGAAGCAACCACTATATAAGACAGCAGTGATGATGTCCTTAGAGTATTGCTATCTCTGACAGATACAGAGCCCACTTGAGGAAGAATGTCTGTATTTTTTCACCTAAGATCTATATACTTTAATAGAAAGTAACTAATTTTAGGTAAGAAAATATGTGCTTAATTTTTACCCCCATGAATGATGAATAGTGTTGAGCGATTATTATTGACAAAGTTGAAATCGGCACGGTTTTTCGGATTTTTTCGATCACGCGATAATTTAGGTGAAAATCTGCACATAATCTATTAATTTTTCGCGCCATTTTCAGCGCTTCCTGTCATTTTGGCGGCCAGCAAATCAGCTTACAGAATAGAGCAGGGTGAGCTGTGTGTGCGAAGTCATGACTGGGATGTGTATGGTTGCAATTGGCTGAAAAAATCACATGACCTCGTTTTACATAGAACAGCCCTTCCTGTTCATGATCAGTGTGTGCTGTGTCTCATAAGAGCAGGACGTGTGCTCGGTCTCTCTCAAAACAGCTCAGCGAAACTGGTCGATTTGTTCACACAGACATCATGCTTTTAGCTGTTGAACATTAGATCTTAGGGGAGATTAGAGATTTGCAGATTTTAGTTACTTAGGCTGAGAATTTTAAAGGCGCATATAGCACTGTACAGCCGCGGGGGGGAAAGGAGGGGTGGGGAGTGGCGGGGGCTGCGGGCGAACTCAGACAGACAGGCTCTTTAAAGGAGAGTGGATATTGTGCAGCCCAGACTGTGTTTAGAGATTAGACCCTGCATTGCAATGGGTTTTTATTAACACTTTTGGGCCAGTTTTTTTTGTGACATATAACTTGTATGTTAAATTTGAATACAGCAATTTTGTAGTCAAACCCCAGGGGTTTTTTTTATAGGTGCAAAACTCCACTTTTATTATCCGGGATACATTTCAGTGTTTTTTTTCACTTTGGCGCAGGGCCCGTTTTGTTCATAGAGCCACCTTGCACTTAAATTTGAATACAGCAATTTTTTTTGTCACTGCAGGGGTATTGATAGGTGCAAAAATACCGTTTGTTATCTGAATAGTTTTTAAATAGCTGTATTGCACGTGATGCGGCCATAGTTTTTTTCAAATAGCCACGTTGTACGACTATTCTGATAGAAAAATTTTCTAGCAACTGTTCTCATTTGTCATTGCTGCAAAAAACGCAATTTCTCATCCATGTAACTTTTGAATAGTTTTATTGCGCTCGTTGAATCTCAGTTTGGTGCAGATAGCGCACTTGTATGATATTTTGTTGAAAGCTATCAATTCCTATTCCTACTGGGCATTTGTAAATCCCTGGGACTGAAGGAGGAACACTGTTGATTTTGTCTTATGCCTCGTTCACACGCCTTATTTTGCCGCGGATTGGTGCCGTACTGCGCGCCGGATTTGCGCTGCAGTACGGCGCCAATCCGTCGGAGTCATTACGGTAATCCACTGCTCTCATAGAGAACAGTGGATTCCGTCGCTCCTCCTCGCTCGGCGAATCCGCCGGGCGGGGAGAAAGTGACATGCACATTATCCAGGCGCAATACGCGCCGTGGATAATGCAAGTCTATGGGGCCGGGGAGCGACGCCCCCGCCGCACTCCAGCCCCGCCCCTTATTCACGGCGGATTTGTGAGCCGGATTGTGCTCACAAATCCGTCGGGAATTGCCTGTGAACCGCCTTACGGTTTTAAAGCCCGCATTTCACAGGTATTCGCAAGAAACATTTCAGTTTCAACCCAGTTGGCTGTAAAATTTAGAGGGTTTTGAGAATAGCTGGATTTGCCATTTTTTAATAAGGATTTTCCAAAAACTCTTCCATCCCTTCTAAAATTTTTATTTTCTAAACAGGGAGCAAATGCAGGTTAACGGCAAAGAGGGGGGGGAGGACATGGAGGTAGAGGTACAGAGAAGGTGCTCCTTCCGTGCGGTGACAACACGAACCCATTTGTGCGGTTGCGGACGTCAGCCTGCATCGCTGGTCAGGGCCCTGTGAATTAGTAATGAACACGTCGCCATCTTTCTTCGGGTTAATGAAACCCTGCATCCAGCAGACTTATTCGTCCTCCCAGTCACGGCCACACATGGCATCAACACATCCGCCAACATGAAGCAAAGGGCACCCCAAATGTCGTGTACCCCCACTGTGGAAAATCCTTTTTCTGAAGACCTTTTTTGATGAAAAAATGGGTTGGGGTCGAAGGCATTTCAAAAGTAAGAGGCGAAAGGGGATTTTTTGTCTGCTCTGACCCCATTACTGATGCCATCAGAGGAGAGAAAAAAGCTAATCGGCAAAAACCCCTGGGCTTGGCAACGCCTTGCAGTGCCTCTTGTTGTAGCCCGCAGCTCTGGATGAAAAATGTCAGGACGCCCAAAGTCCCCTTGTTGTGTGATGATAAAGACATTGGGGAAACCCAAAAGTGGCCCTTTTCAGCAGAATTTGTTTGCGAGCGCTTCATCACGGACGAGGAGAAAGACGATGGGGTAGTGTAAATTGGGTCCCGCCAAAAAAAGGGGAGAGGGCGGTCGCAAAAGTCCCTGAGATGATTCCGCCCCCGGGTCGGGGAAAAACCCCCTCCTTCTTATCGCCACAAAAAGGTCCAAACCCTCAAGCCGGGGCCCTTCTTTGACAAGCCTCTGATTCACCCGCAAGTCATATGCCGTCTTTGCCGAAAAGCTCAGTAAAGGCAAGAATCTTAGGTGTTTAAACCCCCACCAAAAGTCTAGTCACATGCACGAATCATGAGTTGAAATGGAGGCAACACTTGGCCAAAAAAGGCCACCCCGAGCCCCGGGTTCCAACCACTGTCCACCCCTGTCCCGCCTCCACCCCCCCTCCCCCCCACCACCAAGCATTCCTCAGCTTCCCATGTCTCTCATGATCAAACAGCCTCCCTTAGCCTCCACGTCCCCGAGTACCCTAGCACCACCAGAACCCATCAAACCCCTTCTCCTTCCAACCCGTTTGACGACCTGCACCCGTACAGGGCCAGTCTAGCAGCCAGCCCTTCTGTCTTCCAGGTTTGGGAGCAAAGAACCATTTAAAACCCAAACCAATCTCAAACCAAAAAGCCTGAATGTCGGGATTGCCCGGGTTTTGGCTTAAAAAGTTGCCTTTCCATTGGGGAAAACAGATAGGGTTCTCCCGTCATGGCCCTTTCCTGCCCCCCCAATACCAGATGCCCGGGAGCTTTTTTGCCCCGAAAGCCCCCCCGCCCTGGTCACCACTGTCATCTAAAATTTCAACGCGTTGTCTCATCGGTTTTTAAAAGTCCCCTCTACCACCACCATGGACTAGTAAGCACGGCCAAGGCCGTATACTTGTGGCAGCTCCCGGGTAGCTGGTGGATGTCTCTGGTGGGGACGGTGGTCTCAGGCTTGGCGCACGCTCTTTAAAACCGCAGGGATGGGGCGGGGCGGCTTTCCCAAATAATGTTGATTGTTTGACATTCATCAAAAGGGAAACAGGCATGGACTCTGAGTTGTTCCCCAATTGCCGAGGTCCCCCAAACCCATTGTTCCGGGCTCTTTTACATTCTCTTTAAACAGAAAAGGTCCTCTTGAAAAAATGTTTTTTTAAAATGATAATTTTTCCCCTCAATTTTTATTCTCAGTTTCCCAAAAAGTAAATTTTGCTGGTTTGCGGTGTGGACTGTAAAAGACCCAAGGTTCCATGACAAAAACCCTATTCCATTACTCACTTTTTTTTTAAATTTTTCGCATTTTCAAAGTTTTGAGGGAAAGTTGCTGTAGATACGCTAAATATACCTTTGGAACAAAATGTAGCTTTTAATGGCATTTTCCCATCACAATTTTTTTAAAGTGGCTGAGAAAATCATTTTTATAATTTTTTTTTGGGCATTGTTTGAAAATTTAGCAATATACAGGTCCTATTCTAAAAAAATTTGTTTTTAACAGACATTTGTTCTTCACAATTGTCAAAAGTGGCTCAAGGGTCATGTTTTAAATTTTTGGGGGCATTTTGCTGTGAAATGCAGCTATGCTACAGGTTCTATTCTAAAAAATGTGGTTTCTAACAGACATTTGTTCTTCACAATTGTCAAAAGTGGCTCTAGGGTGATGGTGCGGTCAAAAACAGGAATAGGTAGGACACTGTTAATGGACACATATTGCAAAATGAATTGTTTTTGCAAATTCTTTAAAATAGGTATAGTCAATGTCCAGTTCAACTAAAATGGTGGTTGAAAGACTCCTTTTTCCGGCACCTTTTAAATCTGGGGGTCATGCAGGTTTGGGGCTCATGCTGTGGCCCAGGACAGATATAGTCAATGTCCAGTGAAACTAAAATGGTGGTTCAAAGACTCCTTTTCCCAGCACTTTTTAATCTGTGGGTCAGACAGGTTTAATGGTCATACTGTGGTACAGAACAGGTATAGTCAATGTCCAGTGAAACTAAAATGGTGGTTCAAAGACTCCTTTTTCCGGCACTTTTTAAATCTGGGGGTCATGCAGGTTTGGGGCTCATGCTGCGTTCCAGGACAGGGATAGTCAATGTCCAGTTCAAGTAAAATGATGGTTCAAATCATACTGTCTTCTGGCACTTTTTAATTTGTGGGTCATGCAGGTTTAAGGGTCATGCTGTGGTACAAGACAGGGATAGTGAATAGTGTGTGACTTTTTTTCTGTGACTTTTATAACCTAAGTGTGTTGCCTAAGATGTAGCACGTATCCATTTGACTGTTGTGGGTGTTAATTCCAGCTTCTCCAGCCCTGTTTGAGTGTAAGAATGAAGGTGTTGTTCCTCTCCCATTGACTTTAATGGTCATCGGTGATAATCTATAATCGACTATCGGAAATTGTCTTGATAATTGCCGATATCGACTATCGACCCGATGACGATAGTCAATGTAATCGCTCATCACTAATGATGAACATTTCTAGATCAGATACTGTATACAAACTGTGCAGTAACAGATAAGGGGTGCTCAACCTGCAGCCTAGGGGCCACATGCAGCCTCTTACCATTTGGTCAGAGATGTGCTTGCCTTCATCTAATAGCTGCTTGCATGCATTCTTCATGTCAGAGAGAACCCACATGGTCCATAGAGTGGGAACAAAAATGGGTTAGCACTAACTGTGCACTGGGTAAAACCCCTAATACATTGGCAAAATTGGGGTAACCTCTATATGTCATCCAAGGAAGAATTTGATGAGGTAAAGAGCTGACCATGCATGAGTGCAAATCTTCATTGTAGTTAATAGTAACAATGAAACACTTTTTTATGTTTCACCAACTTACATAAACTACAATGGATAGGCCACACTTATGATCTCTTCATTTTTTTGGTATAAATAGAGCAGAAGGGGGCCCCAATACTCCCTACAAGTGAGTGTTGTAGAAGACTAACTAGAATCTATTAGACATTTATGGCAAGTACTTTTGAAGTTTCATTGTGGCCTTTGGGTTTGGTTCAATTTCAAATGTGACCTTCAGGTCAGAATAGGTTGTGCCTTCCGTCTTTAGAGCAAGTAAATTTTCGCTGAATAACACATACGGAACAGTGGTAAATAGGTAGAAGACTACCAGTACAAATTATGTGCTATGATGCTGGTCCTGAAGATGGACAAAAAAAATAATATAGTGGGGCCGGGTATGGGACGATGGGTAGGCGAAAGTAGGCAACCGCTTAGGGCGCCACATCATCCCAGGCAGAAAAGGGGGCGAAAGGAGGCAAGGAGTGGGCTGAATTTTCCAATTGGGGAGCACTTTATGCCTTGTTTACCTGGGGCACCAGAATACCTTGTCCCAGCCCTGTTGTGGGGTGCCAATTTACTGGGATCTGTGATGCTATCAGTTTGGGACATTATCCTCTTACTGAGACACGATGTGTTGTCATGTGTCAGTGAGGTCTTATGTAGTAGGTTTACTCAGACAGTCCGCTACATAGGAGGCTAGTGTCGGCTACTAATTGCAGCTAACAGCAGGGAACAGAGTCAGCTCTATTCCCTGCTGTTTAACCATTAAGGCGTGTTTGGGAGTCTTGCTGATCGGCGCGTACTCCCGCGACACGGGAGCCTGCCGACCCCATTGACAGTCATTACTTGCGGCACGAAAGCGGCGCAAATGACATGCCACTTATCTCCCCGGGCGTACAATACGAGAGGAGAGGAGGCGTAATCCATAGTTCTCTATGAGTGCTGTGGATTACTGTAATTTCAGCATGCATCTCGCCCGTATTAGAGCACAACTACGGTGCGAAATGCATGACGATATTTTACCATGTCAACATACCCTTAAGTGCCCTAGGGGGACTCAATGTTAGAATGAAAAAAAAGTTTTTAAAGTATAAAAATAAAAAATAAGGTTCAAATCACAGCACTTTTGCCATTTTACAAAGAAAAAATTATAACAAGTGGTTTTGCCGCATCTGTAAAAGTCCGATCTTTTAAAATGTAACATAATTTATCCTGTACGCTGAACAGCGTAAAAGAAAAAAATTCCAAATGCCAAAATAGTGTTTTTGGTCATTTCACATCCCCTAATAATGGCAATAAAAAGTGGTCAAAAGGTCACATTTGTCCCAAAATGGTATCAATAAAAACTACACTTTAGTCCGCAAAATACACCCTCATTCAGGTCCAATTGAAGAACACAAAAGTTATTGTTTGTAGAAAATTGTGCTGCAGTGCAAATTTAAGGAATACAGAATGTTTGAATTTTTTTTTTTTACAAAGTACTAAAACATAATGAAAACCCTACATATTTGATATCACCAGATCAACCTGCAGAATACAGATAACACATAATTTCCACTGAAGAATAAACGCAATAAAAAAAAAACCTGCAAGCATACTGCACGCACATTTGTTTTACATTCCCACCTAAAAATTGTTTTTGGTTTCCTAGCATATTCTATGGTATGGTCAGTGGCACCATTAAAAAAGTTAGTTTTTTCTTGTTGCAAAATAAAAATCCTCATATGCCTATGTAGATGGAAAATAAAAACTTAATGGCTCTCTTAAGGCAGGGAGGAAAAAAATGAAGAGCCATATTATTATGACCAGATATAAGGAAGTGGTAAAACCAGCAGTTGGGTTAAGAGTTGGAACCATAATATAGGCAAACTAATGTGGCTTTACGACACTGTTCTGAAACTGGCTTTAGGCCTTTTTTGGAAAATTTTAGTTTTTCCTGATTCTAAAGAGTTTTATTGATATATAAAACAGCAATATAATGAGTTTCAAGCAAGTAATCAGATGCACTTATATCATCAAGAGAAATATAGAAAATTACAATAGAGCGATGCTATCACGAAGCATATTAATTAGATTACATTGGTAAGGTCAAACAACATGTAAATGAGTTTTGAATACCTCCTACAGGCACTATGTTTCAAATGTAGATGAGGATCTATGGGGATTTATAGAGGCCTTACTGACTGAGTAGAAGCTACGCAGTTGATAGTAAATTAATCTGGAAAAGAAAGTAGTGTTAGCATCTGAAACTAGTTCCTAATACAACTTTATATTATCTGTAGAAAAGAAAGCAACAATCAATTTGCGTTTTTTCCTTATTTGAACATGGGAGAGGGACTGAGCGAGAGAGCATGGAAAACTAGGGTTCCCCACCAGAGGGGTTAATGGTACCCCAGTTGAAAAAATACACATTGCCAACGGGTAAGATCTACGAGTCAAGTCACTTTGGTTTTTAAGCTGAAGCTTCTGGTATATTTAAACAAACTGGAAAATATAGATGGAATAACTTTGTATTTTTTCTTCTTGCTGGATCCATTTCTGTCTTTGGCTCAAGAAACTGCAGTGGCAATCTGGTTTCAGACACAGCTTTTCTGCCAAAGGCCACTGAAGATCTCGTCAAAAATGCTAATGCAGTTTTTAATTCAAAGTCAAAATATTTATCTAGCAAGAAGGAGGTATCAAGCTGTGTTCACATGTTCTAGTGAAATCTCATTTTTTCCTACAGATGTCAAAATCGCTGCAAAAAACACTGACCCGTTAGTATTCTTGCTTAAAGAGGTTCTTTAAGGTTCTTTGTAGGGCTCACAACTGTATTATATTAAACTTTTGTAGTTCATAATTATTAAAAATTATCTACCTGTCCTGCTGTGTAGAACCAGGCAAAAATCCCTGTCCTTTCTTGCCCCCTACCTCCTGCAAACCATGTGATGTTCATTGATCACAAGGCCTCAATGAACATTTTGTCATCACTCAAGTGGGTGTGCTTTGAAGCTAAGCTCAGCACAGCTTACTCTTGCCAGCCTGTAGTTTACACAATCCACAAATGCCAGTATAAACCCTAGGGCCGAATAAAAAATAACTTTTAATAATATATTTAAAAATCCATTAGAAAAAACTAAACCTAAGAAAAACCCTAAACTTAACCCCTACAAAAACTATATCTACATATACAAAAATGGTGAAGACCGCCTGGATAAGGGCACCCCCAGCAGGAACCTAGCTATCAAGTCCTGACAGACCATACAAGAAATGCCTACAAAAATACCCTAAGAAATATATATACAACATGGATTCCCTATAGAAAAAATGTGTACAGCTATACTAGGTAATGATGAATAGATTACAGATAACTCCTAGTGGCAAATAAACAAACAACCAGTAAATAGTCAACCAACGCATTTCACCTCCCCTAAAGAATAAAGAGGCTCATCAGGCAACAAATAAAGGCAACAGGGAAACAGAAAAATACATAAATTACAAAAGCCACATAAAACAGGTATACATAAGGCTTACGTTCCTTGATAGTCAAAACAATGATCAATATTCATTATAGGGTCCAAGATATATTCCGAGGAATCCCATATCGCTACATCCTAAGTAGTGATGAGCGAGTGTGTCAACTATCATTATAGATTCGATAGCCGATATCGGCAATTATCATGACGATTTCCGATAGTCGATAACAGATTATCGCCGATGACCCTTAAAGTCTATGGGAGAGGAACAACACCTTCATTCTTACACCCAAACAAGGCTGGAGAAGCTGGAATTAACATCCACAACAGTAAACTGGATACGTGCTACATCTTAAGAAACACAATTAGGCAGCAAGAGTCACAGAAAAAAAGTCACACACTATTCACTATCCCTGTCTTGTACCACAGCATGACCCTTAAACCTGCATGACCCACAAATTAAAAAGTGCCAGAAGGCATCATTTTACTTGAATTGGACATTGACTATCCCTATCCTGGAACGCAGCATGACCCTTAAATCTATCTGACCCTCAAATTAAAAAGTGCCGGAAAAAGGAGTCTTTCAACCACCATTTTAGTTGAACTGGACATTGACTATACCTGTCCTGGACCACAGCATGAGCCCCAAACCTGCATGACCCCCAGATTAAAAAAGTGCCGGAAAATGGAGTCTTTGAACCACCATTTTAGTTGAACTGGACATTGACTATACCTGTCCTGGGCCACAGCATGACCCTCAAACCTGCATGACCCACAGGATAAAAAGTGCCGGAAGAAAGTAGTCTTTGAAGCAGTATTTTAGTGAAATGGACATTGACTATCCATATCCTGTAACGCAGCATGACCCAAAAACCCGCACAGGTGCCCTTATGGACCATCAGCAGAAAATTTCGCAATAAGAAATAAACTATATTAAAAAAAACTTGTTTTCCAATACTGCTGCTGCTAGAGCTACTTGCCATTCTACTGGTGACATTGTTCCACCGTGACATTAGAATGTGAAGCAAACAAAACAGATGTCCCCAGTAGGTCAACGAGGCCTGTCTGAAAATCCTGCATTCTACTGTCAAGTGGGTTGGAGGAAATTACTGATCAAGGCGGGTGAGGCTGTAAACGTGGATCACGCAGGTTCAGCTGGCAGGGCCGGACTTACAGTGGGTGTGGTGAGAGCAAGGGCTGGCGTCCGTCATCTATTAACACGCAGGTTCAGCTAGCAGGGCCCGAGTTACAGTGGGTGCGGTGAGAGCCCAGGCTGGCGTCCGTCATCCATTAACACGGCAAAAATGCCCTTATGACGCAGCAACGAAAACAGTCGTGCGGAAGTGGAAGTGTGAGCTAAGACCTCCAGCCTTCCTCAGTACACAGTCAAGACCTGGGTAGCGCTTGAGAAATTTCTGCCTCTACGAGAGCGCTTGCCCCTCCGTATGAGTGCGGACCAATTGAGCTTCACTTGGAAATGCTGGTGGTTGACGCTCCTGTTTTGGCATTCTTTTTCTCGTTTTACTCAACGTGTTGGAGGAAATTGTCTCTGTTCTTGGGGTGGCGAATGTGCTCCATACACCATGTCCTCTGAATAACCTACATCTGTTCAAGTCTTCCTGTACCTCCCTTGTACAATTCAGAGGAATATTTGTATCAGCTATTTTGTACATGCAATTTTTTTAGTAGTTTAATTCTAGACAACATATTTTAAAATAGGATGGAATCCCACTATGTCTTTGTTTCTCTTTTTATTTAATTTTATTAAACGGGTGGTCTCACTACAGGGATAGCTAGCTATGTTAAAGATCTTGCAAAAGCAAGACATTTTGCAATATGTGTCCATTAACAGTGTCCTATCTATTCCTGTTTTTAACAGCACCATGCCCCATAAATTCAAAACATCACCCTTGAGCCACTCTTGACAATTGTGAAGAACAAATGACTGTTAGAAACCACATTTTTTAAAATAGGACCTGTAATTTAGCTGCATTTCACAGCAGCATGACCCAAAGTTATAAAAATGACTTCTCAGCCACTGTTAAAAATTGTGAGGTTGGAATGACACTTAGAAGCCACATTTCTGTTCCAAAGGACTTTGATTATAGCTGCATCTCGCAGCACCATGACCCCAAAACCATTGACAGTGCAAAAAATTCTAAAGATGAAGTGTCATGATCATGCCTGACAGACCCCCAGCTTCGAGTTCTGGTCGCCGGCCACGGCTGTGGCGACGAAAATCGTGGTTTTTAACATAATACTTTGTATGCTTTGTTACCAGTGTGAACTGAGTCTTTCCTTCCCTGTGTGTTAATGGATTACTGGCCAACTCCCGTGGCCAGGAATCCTCCAGCACCCGTTTAGTTAAAATGTGTTCCTCTATGATTGACAGCTTTGTTTCCCTATCCGGCTTTGTGTTCTTTCCATCTATCACCTCTGCTCTGTGTTCCCTATTTAAGGATTCCCTTACCTGTCCCCTGTGCCTGTTATATTGGGTCCTTCCTATACCTGTGCTTGCTGTTCTCTTGTTGGATTTTCTGGTTACCTGACTGTGCTTGTCTTGTGCTTGGCTTGGCCTTCTCCTCCTGATTTTGTACCGCATTGCCTGACAGTTACCGACTTGGCTTGTCTTACGTTTTTCTCTTCTGTCTCCCGATTTTTTTACTGCGCTACCCGCTTGCTGCCAACCTTGCTTGCCTGACGTTCCCTTATTGTGTTTTGTATTTGTTTGTCTGTGTCTTGTGTTCCCACGTATTCAGTATAGTGTTCAGTCTTCTGGTTGGGGCCGACCTTTTAAGGAGTCGGGTAACCCCAAAAGGCAGGGACAGTGGTTGGGGACCAGCGTCAGGGCCTCACTCTGTCTGTGTCTTCTCATGTGTCCCTGACCGGTCCCTTACATGGAGTAAATGGAATAAGTTTTTTTTTCATGAAACCATGTACAATTGGTGTCTTTTACAGTCTCCTCACCGCAAAACCAGCAAAATGACCTTTTGGGAACTGAGAATAAAAATTGCAGTAAGAATTGACCATTTAAAAAAATTTTTCCAAGAGGACCAGTTCTGTCCTGTTTGAAGAGGAATGTGAAGTAGACCGGCAACTAATCGGTGACCTCGGCAATTGGGGCCACAACATCATCAGAGATCCATGCCTGATTCATCTTGATGAAAGTCAAACGATCAACATTATCTGTGGAAAGCCAGATGCGTTTGTCTGTAATGACTCCTCCAGCTGTGCTGAAGGTCCACTCAGATATGACGCTGGCTGCTGGGCAGGACAACACCTCTATGGTGTGGTGAGCGAGCTCGGGCCATTCATCCATTTTGGATACCCAGAAGTCGATTGGGTCCGGAACATATCCAAAAACATCAGTGTTGAGACGCAGATAGTCGTGCACCATGATCTTAAGCCGGTCTCTGTGTGTTGTATGTGTGCCCTGCATTACATGCGTTGGTGAGGTGGTAAATAAAGATTGCCAGAGGTCACCCATTAGGCTTCTGCCACAATGCCTGCTGCTGCTGCTTGGCACTCTACTGTCGTCACGTTGCGGACGCTGTTCCACTGTGATATTTGAAGAACGTGAAGCAGACGCAACAGATGTCTCCAGTTGATCAATCAGCATGGTCTCCAATTCCTGCATTTTACTCTCTATTTGGGTGGGTGGAAGGAAAGTGCTGAGTTTTGCTTTGTACCGGGGATCGAGGAGGGTGGCCACCCAGTAACTGTTGTTCAGTTTGATGGCCTTAATGCGAGGATCATGTTGGAGGAAATGGAGCATCCAAGCACTCATGTGAGAGATGGAGCCTTGATTTCCCAAGCCTCTGGGTCGAGGGGCACTAGCAAACTGATCTTCCTCATCTTCCTCCTCCACCTCAAATCCGTGCCAACCTCTTTCCAAGGCAGGGACATCGGTAACGTCGGTGTCCAGGAATACCTCATCCTCCTCCGCTTCCTCCGACACAGCTTCATCACAGCCCTGACTTGCCTCTGATGATGCACCGCCTTGCACTAGCCCTGCACCCCGAACCACTGCCTAATGAAGACTGATAAAATTGTGAAACTGTCGGGCCTTCTGGATTCGACGGAGAGTAAGGCTCCGTGTCCGCATCTGTGTCCGTCTCCTCCTCCGTTGCTGGTGCGACCTGATGTTTCAGAGTGTCCAACGATCGTTCCAGAACTAAGATCACGACAATGCTCATGCTGACAAGGGTATTGTCTGCACTGACCATTTTGGTGGCTTCTTCAAAACTGGCAACGATGGTGCAGAGCTCTTTCACCTGCCTCCACTCTCGTGGCTCAACACCCGAGGTCTGCACCGCTGCTTGTCAGGCCATGTGTCCACTTCGTACTGCGTAACGGCATTGCGCTGCTGCCCACAATCGCTGGAGCATGTGGAGGGTGGAATTCCAGCGTGTTGCCACGTCAAGAATGAGGCGGTTGACGGGGAGGCCGAGCTGACGCTGCAATGCAGCCAGGCGGGACGAAGCAGGGTGCGAACGGCGGAAGTGCGAACTGAGACTTCGAGCCTACCTCAGCAGGCAGTCCAGACCCGGGTAGCGCTTTAGAAATTTCTGGACGACAAGGTTCATGACATGTGCCAGGCAAGTGATGTGCTCCAGCCTACCGATCTTAAGGGCGGCCAGCAGATTTCGACCGTTATCGCACACCACCTTGCCTGGCACAAGGTTCTTGTCACCCAGCCAGCGCTCGGTCTCGTTGCGAAGAGCCGTCCACAGCTCCTGACCTGTGTGTTGACAGTCTCCAAGACAGATTAATTTCAACACGGCCTGTTTCTATGGGCACGTGATGCCACCAGAGGACCTTGGGGGAAAGAACCCTGCACCATCCCTGCGGTTTGGAAGAGCATGCGCCGAGCCTGAGAGCCATCGTTACCACCAGAAACATCCACCCAGCTCACCCAGTGAGCTGTCACAAAGATATAGCGGCCTTGGCCGTGCTTACTAGTCCATGTGTCGGTGGTCAGATGGACTTTACCGGACACAGATGCAGACATACGCGCTTGAAATTTTAGATGACACGAGGCTGGCCAGGGCAGGGGACGGCTTTTCTGGAAAGAAATGCTCTGCAATGGCAATCTGGTATTGGGGGCAGGCAAGGGTCATGACGTGGTGGAACCCATCTGTGTCCACCAGACGGAAAGACAACATTTCCAAGGCCAAAAGCCTGGCAATGCTGACGTTCAGGCTCTGGGCTGTGGGATGGTTTGGGTTAAAGTGTATCTTCTGCTCCCAAACCTGGTAGACAGAAGGCTGGCTGCTAGACTGGCCGCTGTATGGCGTGCAGGTCGTCAATCTGGTGGAAGGAGAAGGGGTAGGATAGGTCTCTGGTGGTGCTGGTGGTACTCGGGCGACGGTGGAGGCTGAAGCAGAGGCTGATCCTTGATCATGACTCTGAGAGACATGGGCAGCTGAGGAACGCTTGGTCGTGGCAGAGGAGGAGGAGGCGGAGATAGAGGGTGTGACAGTGGTTGGAAGCCTGGGATCGGTGTGGCCTTTTTTGACCAAGTGTTCCCTCCATTTCAACTCATGCATTCGCTGCATGTGACTAGACATGTTGTTGGTGGTTAAACACCTAAGATTTTTCCCTCTACTCATGCGTTTACGGCAAAGGCGGCATATGACATCTCTGGGTGAATCAGAGCTTGCTCGAAAAAGGCCTAGGCTAAAAAGGTCCTGGACCTTTTTTGACGGCGGTAAGCGAGGAGCGGTGTTTCCGCTGATCATGGCTGGCGGAATAATCTCAGCGGACTTGCAAGCAAATTCTGATGAAAAGACCACGTTGGATCCGCAATGTCATCATCATCAACACAGGTGACTTCCTCGTCCTGACATTCTGCATCCAGGAGCCACGGGCTACAAGCAACAGGCACTGCAAGACGTTGCCGACCGCCTGGGATTTTTGCCGATTGACCGGCTTCCTTTTCCTCCTCTGATGGCATCAGCGATCGGGCGTCAAAGCAGTAAAAAAACTTCCTTTTTGGCCTCTTGATTTTTTTAAATGCTTTCTAAACCCCAAACCGGGTTTTGCCCATCAAAGAGGTTTTCAAAAAAAATGGATTATCCACAGGGGTGGGTCCCAACAAAGTTGACTTTTGGGGCGGGGGCCTTTCGCTTAATTTTGGGGAGGGAATGCTAAAGGTGATAAATTGAGACTTTTTGTGTCCCGTGACTGGAAGGACGGGGGGGGGTAAGACGGCGGGATGCAGTTTTGCATTAACCACTGAAGAACAAAATTGGGGGGGAACGGTTTCCCTTTTTACCGAGATTCACGGGGGCCCGGGACCCAGCGATGACACCCGAACGGTCCTGTCCGACGATCCGCTGGTTGGGCGTGTTGTCGCCAGCGCTGGAAGGAGTACCTTCTCTCGTACCTCAAAACCCTCCTTTGTCCTACACCTCTTTTTTGTCGCTTCCCAAACTGAAATTTCGCTCCATGTTCAAAAAAGAAAAAAAATTTTGAAAAGGGTTTTGGAAGAGTTTTTGACAGCCCTCTTTATTGAAAAAAGGGGCAAATAACGGGCTATTTTAAAATCCCTCAAATTTTTCCTACAGCCAACTGGGATTAGAAAACTGAATTTTTTTTAACAAATTTCCTTTTAAAATTTGTGGTTGGGGGAAAGAGCCGTAAAAGCAAAATCAACATTTGTTCATTTTTCAGCCCCGGGGAATTCCAATTTGCCCGTAGGACTTGGAATTGTAGTTTTCAAAAAAAACTATCTTTCAATTTGGCGCTATCTGTGTAAAAATGAAATTCATCGAGCGCAAAAAAACTATTCAGAAAGTTACCCCCGGATGAGAAATTGCTTTTTTTTTGCAGCAATGAAAAAACGAGAAACAGAAAATAGAAAATTTTTTTTATCAAAATTGTCAAAACAACGGGGCTTTTTTAAAAAAAAAATAGGGCCCCCCACGGCAAAAACGCTTTTTAAAAGTTATATGGATAACAAAACCCCTTTGTTTTTTTTTTTTTGCACAATGAAATACCCCAAAACAGTAACTACAAAAATTTCTGTTTTCCAAATTTACCTATGTTCAAATTTGTACCAAAGCAAAAAATCATATTTGTCTGTATGAAAAAAGAGAACTGTCTCAAAACTGGGGTGTATTGAAAAGGATTTAGAAACCCCGCCCTGCTTTGGGTGAAAACACTGAAACCTGAGGGAACGGGAAAACGCTGTTCTAGGCAAAAACCGAGGTATGTGATTTTTCCAGCTAATGACAACCTTTAACAAAACCCCAGCCCAGGGACATCGCAACACCCAGCTCACCCTGCCCCTATGCTTCAAAGCTGATTTGCTGGCCGCCAAAATGACGGGGAAGCGCCAAAGGGGGGGCGCGATAGTAATAGATTATAAACAGATTCTCCCCTAAAATATCGCTTTTAATCGGAAATTTCCGTTTAAACCAAAAAATTGTTCCGCCTTTCAACTTTTGTCGTTTTATAATCGTTTTATCCCTAATCCTAAGGTCAGAAAAAATGATAGATGATAAAGGTACCCAACATGATGTGAGGTAGATTTTGGGTATTTGTGGGGGTTAAAGGGTTTTGGGTTTTTCTTAGGTTTTATTTTTTTTCTAAGGGGTTTTTTTTAAATTATTTTTAAACGTTATTTTTTTTTTGGGTTTTTAAAGGGTTTTTTCTGTTTTTTGGGGAAATTTGTTTTTATTTCCCTTTGGAAATCGGGTTTGGGCCCTTCCCCATTTATTTTACCCTTTTTTTGGGCATTTTGGGGTTTTTGGGTCAGCCTGTATTTGAAAGTGAATAGAAAAATTCACTTTTAAGGAAATTTTAAACGGGGGGGGGGGGGAACTGTTTGTTTATTTTTTGATTTCCGTTTAAAAAGAATTTTAGTAATGGGAGCAGAGGAAAAGCAGTTCAGAGTTTGTGTTTTTGCTTTTCATAAAAATTAGGGACTGCAGCTTTTTATTTTTTAAACTTTACTCAGGGGGTCCTACCCATCAAAATTTATCATGACAGCAATTTCAGGCGGGAGGGGATTCCCAAAATTATGTCAGCCCCAATGTCTGGGCAGTGATAATTGTGGGGGGGAAGCCCTAGATTAAAGTGCAGTCTTAGTTTTTGTGGGAAAAAAGAAGTTTAAAAAACTACTGACACCCGGGAAAAGCGGAAGTTTTACTGCAAAAAGTGGAAATTTTTTGTTTGAAAGGCAAAAAAAAAAAGGGAAAAACACATAAAGGTAGGGGAATAACTTCACTTTTCTATAAAAATTTGCGGGTTTATAGGGGTTTATGAAATTTTTAAAATATCCCGGAAAAACCCTTTAATTTTCTAAGCCCCTTGGTTCTTTTTTTCCCCCTTTTCCATTTAAAAACCCAATACGGCTGTAAAAAAACCCCAAAATTGGCCTTTTTTTCCCAAAAAAACCATTATGCATAAAAACATCTATGTTGGCTTTTTTTTAGTTTGTTTTGTTAAACCCCTTTTTTCTCCGTTTAAAAGAAACTACAAAAGGCCCTGTTTTCAGCTCCCATTTGGGAACCTACATAGTAAAAGGGAAAATTCTAGGGCGGGAAGAAATGAAAAAGGTTCATTTTAAAAATCAGAAAATTGTGAGGGAGAAAAAGCCTGTGCTTTATGTTATGTAGTTTTTAACTCACCTTTATAGAGGACGAAAAATGTACAAATACCCCTCTATTTAAAAACTCCCTTACTGTGGGCACCCCATTTTTTGGCCCTTTCCTTACAAAGCCCCTTTTTTAAAAATCATACATGGGGTAAACTTTATTTTGAAAATAATTTTTTGTTTTACTTTTATCTGTAAAACGTAAATTAAAGGGGTGTTTTCTCTTTACAAAAATTTGGGCAACGGGTATAAATTTGGGAGTTGTAAATTTTTCCCGGGCCCAATGCTTTGAGCCAAAAAACCCCTGTCTTTTACCCCCTTTTCCCGACAGTTGGAAAGGGTTGAACAGCAAAAATTGGGAAAAGTTTTGGCCAGCCCGACATTTTTTGTAGGGTGCCAATTTTATGGGGGGCGTTTTTGTGCCCAGTTTAAATAGGGATTAGACAAAATTTTAAAGGGTTGGCCCCCGAAAAAGAATGTGAAAAAAAAACTGTCATACTAACCCTTTTACACCAATTTCTTGGTGGGGAAAAAAAATTTTGGTGCATCCCTTTTTTTTAAATTGTCACTTTTTTTAGGGCTTTAAATGTTTCTCAAAAACCGGGGCCCACTTTTTTAAAGTGCTGTGAAACAATTTCATAAATACGGAAAAAATGCAACACCAACTTACGGATAAAGAAAAGTTTTCCCGGGGTTTCATAACATGTCGCCCATTTGCTTTAATTTTTAAAAAACATTTTTGGCCCTTACAGTCCCTTGTTTTTTGTAAAAAATTTTTCAAAATTCGGGGACTTTTTTGAAAAATTGCCTTTTAGCATCTACGTAATCTTATTTAGGGCATAATTTTTTTTAAAAAATTTTTTTTTTTTTTTTTAGCAGTGGGGGGCTTAAAAATTTTAAAAAAAATTTTTGCAAAAAAATTTTGGAAAACACAGTTTTTTTTTCCGGGCCCCAGTTAAATCCTGGGACATGGTTTTGAGGGGTCGGGTATTTTTATTTACCCCCTATAAATTCTAAAAAAACTAAAACCCCCTTAAAGTGTTCAAAAATAGCATTTATGAATTCTATTAAAACCTTTGGGTTTGTTTCAAAAAAAATAAAAGCAAGTGGGGGGAACTTTAAAAAATTTTACATTCTTTGGGCGTTTTTTTTAATTTTTAAATCCATTTTTCAATGGAACACGGGTAGATGTTACCAAGAAAAATGCAAAATAATTTTTGTTTTTCACCTGGGGCCCAGACGTTTTTGGGTTTCCCCCAATTTGTAGCCCTAGAGCAGTTTTTTGTCTCAAGCCTAAGAAAAAGGGAGGAGCCCCCAAACTAAATTTTGGGGGTCTCATTTTCATTAGGAAGGTTTTTTTTAAAAATTCCCCCATTCCAGGTTTCAGGACCCCCTTTAAGGTGCTAAAATTTTAATAAACACCACTAAAAAGACCCCTTTTTTGGAAAAACTACACCCTTTAAAGGGGATTTTATCCAGGGAAAAAGGGTAATTTAAATTGCCCCCCAACGGGTTTGGGGTTTAAAAATTTTTTGGGCGTTAGGCTGTGAAAAGTAATTTTACGGTTTAATCGCATTTTTTGATGAAAGGGTTTCTTTTTCATAAGGAACCCTGGAAAAAGTCCCCCCAAAAGTTATTTCCCAAATTTCTTCCAAGTGGGGCAAAAATTTTTATATGTGGGGTAAATGTGTTTGGGCCCCAGGGCCCGGACGTACAAGGAAGGGGGAGACCTATTTGACTTTTAAAAGGGAAGTTTTTTTGGGGGGTGCCTTCCCGCATTTACAAACCCCCGAAGTCCCAGAAGGTGAAACCTTCCAAAAATTGCCCCTTTTTGGGATTACAACAACCCCAGAGATATCATCTGTTTTAAAATTTTTTTGTTTCGTCGTTTTTCGGGAAAACCCTAACTTTTTTTTTATTTTTGTATCTACATAGACATATGGGAATTTTTTTTTGCAACACGAGATAAAGTTTTTAAAGGTACAATGGACCTTACCACAGAAAATACTGAAAAACCCCAAAAATTTGGAGGCGAAATGTGAAAAAAGTACGTGTACCATGCTTGCAGGGGTTTGGATTTTAAGGCGTTCACTCTTTGGTATAAACAATAATATCTGAAAAATTCAGGGTTATGCAATTCCGGTGTTAATTTTAATTTTGTAGGGTTTTAATTAAAGTTTTAGTACTTTTTAAAAAAAACAAATATTTTCTATTTTCCCTTAAAAAATTTTTTCTGTACCCTTTTTTTCTGCAGCCAATAAATTTTTTGTTCTTCAACCTATGGATCTGAGTGAAGGTGCATTTTTGTGGGCTAAAGTGTAGTTTTTTAAATTTTTTCCAATTATGGGTACCCAAAAACTTTTTGATCAATTTTTTTTTCCCAAATTTTTTTGGGGGTGTGAAATAACAGAAAAAAAACAATTTTGGCAATTTTGGGAAATTTTTTTTCCTTCCCCGGGTTGGGTTTTGCGTTTTAGGATAAATTTTTTATATTTTAATAGTCAGGACTTTTTTTTTTTTACATTTTTTGATTTGTAAAGTGGGAAAAGAAAGGGGGTTTAAAGTTTTAAATTTTTTTTTATAATTAAAAAAATTTTTTTTAAGCTTTTTTACATTTAGTCTCGCTAGCGGGCTCGATTGCTTGTACACCCAGACTCGGACCTGCTCACAGGGGAATATGGGAAAAAACCCCGGTGGATCCTTTTGGGCAAGGTAGGGGCCTGGGGTTGCTTTCCCAACTGCATATTAATCCTTGGGAGAGGAAAAAAAGCATAGAAATAGAGACAAAAAGCAAGAGGAAAAAAGTAGAGGAGGCATTTAAAAAGGGTTTTTTTCAGTAAGCTGTAGGGTGGGGGCCCCCAAAATAAAAATCTACAGGTTTGGGGCCCCGAAAAAAAGCTCAAGTGGTGGGGCCCATAGAATCAAAACTCCACATGTGGGCCCAAAGGGAAACCCCCGTCCAAAAACTGGGGTACACCCCCTTCTATATTATACAAACAATTCAGAAGGAAATACCAAGATGGTGGTTCCATAACTTCCAGCCTGGTGCAGGTAATAATAAAAACATTAACATGGCAGCTGTGGAAGCATTCATTAGGCTTCCTGTCTAGGAAAAGAACAGCACTAACTACCAAACCCAAATCCCAAAGTTTGGGATCCTGAGCAATGGGAAGGTTTGGGAATGGGGGTTGAAGGGCGGGAAAGGCCCGAAGTTTGGGTTTTTTTAGGGTACTTGGGAAAGATACGGGGGCAGGTTGGGTGGTTTTATTGGTTGATGGGGGAGGAGTCATGTGGGTGCACCCCCGGGTTGAATAACCAATAGACAACAGCAGATATATTTTTTTAAAAATACACACATTAAAAAAATATATATAAATATATATATTATATATAGTGACACTTTGGGTTGTGTCCGGGAAAAAGGGGCCCCCCGGGCCGTCCCGGGGGGTTTTTAGTCACGGAATCCCGCATTTGGGAAACGAATGGCACTTTCCCAAAACCACTTTCCCGGGTTTTAAATTGGGCCCCAGCCAGTTTTTTTCAGCATAAGAAAAATTGGAATAAACCCAAAAAAATAAAAACCAAAAAACCTCCCGGGCCACTAATACACACAGTGAAAGACCCTGACATCATAGTCTGGACCTAGCATCCCCGACTCCCACAAAACCCCTTTTCCAGTCTCACTGGGGCCTGGGTTCCTTTCAAGCCTTGGGGGCAAAAAAGCTTCCCCCCAGTCTGCTGCTCCAACCCTTTCCCGGTGCAGGCCACGCCCCCCGTCACTTGGGAAAGGGCAGGGGTTTTTATAGCCATTTTCCCCAGACTGTCCCAAAAAATCGACATGGAACCCCGGAGACCCTGGGACGCTGGGAAAAAGCCACCCACCCACTGCGCTGTTCCGGGGGAAACCAACCCATAACGGCTGGATATCAGCCATGCTATATTAAAAGCTTTTCAGCAACCCAAATGTTGCTGACGATAAAGGGGCCTCGTTCCCCACGGCTTTATTTTAGGAACGTATTTTCAAACGGATTTTCCGATCTAAATACTTCTGAAAACGTTTCAAAAAAAAGTTCCCCCCAAAGTGTGGCACGTATTTGGAACTGATTTACCGATGGATTCACCATCTCCAATCATTGTAGGTGGTGAATCCGTCCGTAAATAATTGACATGCACATTGTTTTTCCGTCCGGATTGCCGTCGTCAATCCGCGGCGGCAATCCGGCACGGAAATATGCGTCGTGTGAACGACGAGCCGTATTTTCTATTGAAATCAATAGAAAATAGACTGTTACTTGTTTCTGACTGATTTGCCGACGGATTGACGATCGTCAATCCGTCGGCAAATACGCGGCGAAATAAGCCGTGTGAACGAGGCCTAACAATTGGCTCCCCTCACCAAGCTCAGGCTCTTGATGGCACATCTCTACCAGGACGACTCCACTTAGTGGCAAAGACAGGCAACTACCTGTAGTCACTTTGTCACTGTATATGTGTATATATATATATATATATATATATATATATATATATATATATTCCCCATCCTTACAAACTGACAGTAATAGTTTACAAATCTAAGAAACCTGCTTCCTCTTCTCTTGATCTGGCTTCCAGTGGTGTTCTGCTGATTTAGGATACATCATGGCTGGTTGCTAACACAATCTGTCCTCTTCTTGACAAATATTGGCTCCTTTCCTGATTACGCTTCTGCTGAATCAGCACGACTGCCACCACTTATCCATTACTATTTTAGGAACAGCAGCCAAACGATCTTCCTACAGCAAAGTCCACTCTACCTTACCTTATTCGGGTTGATAGTGAAAACCTGGGAATCCCTTAAACTCTGAATCCCATTCCACCCAGTGTCAGAGAGATTGCAGCTTGAAGAATCTATATTCCATGGTGAAAACAAGCACAGTATATCCTATGGCTTGAGTCCAATGTCTTGTGTTCGAGTCTATGTCCTGTACAATTAAGTTGTACTTCCTAGCATAAAACTGGACACACTGACATATAGGAAGTGTGTTAACATGCAATGTCTGCTTGCTTACCCCTTACATTTTGGCAGGGATCCAACACGGATATGGTATATAAATATGGCTCAAGAGCCCACTTAGCTACAATTCTTCCTTGCTTTGATCTCAGTCATTACATTTGCCAAACAGTCCACAAATAAAATACATTACCTCTGGAGAACAATAAAAGACAATGAATTTCCAGCAATATAAAGGATGTGACAGTATCTGTTTTGTACAATGATAGTTGATGAGAGTGTGGAAAAACTGATAAAATTAGACACTATCACCGTAAAATATCTATTCATGTAGACCTGTATATAGATTGTTTGCATGCATTTCTCTCTAGACTAGTTTTAATTGTTAGATCCTAGTGACATCACCAGCCTGGCCACTGCTGCTACAGCCTGTCGATAAATGAGAGAAGCTTGTGTATATAAGGAGATAAAATCTCTTCTAACTCTAAAAGGAAGCAGAATCAGAACAGATCCAGTGGAAAAAATAACTATTTGATACACTGGCTTTTTTTTGCAAGTTTTCCCACCTACAAAGAATGGAGTACATTCTTTGTATGATTTTTAAATAATTAATTAGCATTTTATTGCATGAAGTAAGTATTTGATACAGCAGAGCGAAAGTTAATCATTGGTACAGAAGCCTTTGTTTGTAATTACAGAGGTCAGATGTTTCCTGTAGTTCTTGACCAAGTTTTCACACACTGCATCAAGGATTTTGACCAACTCCTCCATTTTCTCCAGAACTTTCAGGTTTTGGAGCTGTTGCTGGGCTACATTGAGTTTCAGCTCCCTCCAAAGATTTTTGATTGAGTTAAGGTCTGAAGTCTGACTGGGCCACTCCTTGAAATATCTCTTACGGTGCCACTCCTTACTTCCCCTGGCTGTGTGTTTCGAGTCATTGTCCTGCTGGAAGACCCAGCCACAACCCATCTTCAATGTTCTTACTGAGGGAAAGAGGTTGTTGGCCAAAATCTCACGATACATGGGCCCCATTCATCATCTCTTCAATACAGTGCAGTCGTCCTGTCCCCTTTGGAGAGAAGCACCTCCAAAGTAGGATGCTTCCACCCCCATGCTTCATTGTTGGGATGGTGTTCTTGGAGTTGTACTCATCCTTCTTCCTCTAAACACGGCAAGTGGAGTTGATACCAAAAATTTATAATTTGGTCTCCTCTGACCACATGATCTTCTCACATGCCTCCTCTGGATCATGCAGATGGTCAATGGTGAACTTAAAATGGGTCTAGATATGTACTGGCATGAGCAGGGGATCTTGCTAGTCCTGCAGGATTTTAATCTATGACAGTTTAGTGTGTTACTAATGGTAATCTTTGAAACTGTGGTCCCAGCTCTATTCAGGTAATTAACCAGGTCCTCCCGTGTCGTTCCGGACCTCACTCAGACTCGCCCTTACCCCACATGGAGAGATCTTGTATGGAGCTCCAGACCGAGGAAGATTGACATTCATCTTGTGTTTCTTCCATTTTCTAATAATTTCGCAGCTTCTCACTAGCAGCTTGTCTATTGTCTTGTAACCCATCCCAGCCTTGTGCAGGTCTACAATTTCATCCCTGATGTCCTTAGAGAGTTTTTTGGTCTCGGCCATAGAGGAGAGGTTGGAGTGTGATTGAGTGTGTGGACAGGTGTCTTTTATACAGAAAATGAGTTTAAACATTTGCAATTAATACAGGTGATGAGTGCAGAGTAGGAGGGCTTCATGAAGAAAAACTAACAGGTCTGTGATAGCCAGAATTCTTACTGGTCGGTAGGTGATCAAATAATTATTTCATGCAATAAAATGCAAATTCATTATTTAAAAATTAGACAATGTGATTTTCTGGATTTTTTTAGATTCTATCTCTCACAGTTGAAGTGTACCTACAATAAAAATTACAGACCTCTCTATTGTTTGTACGTGGTATGGTTCCTACTGTAAGTATTTGGTGATAGTCTTTATTTACATTTGCCTACATGTTTAAAGCTAATCAATGTGGTGGGAATACGGCTTTAATTTCACTTTTTGGCAGCATCTAAAGTAGAATGACCCCTGACAATTCCCCATTAACAGTGAATCAAATAGCCACCCGTTACAACCAAGGTAGGCAGAAGAGCATCTCTGAACGTACAATACGGCGAACTTTGAGGCAGATGGGCTACAGCAGCAGAAGACCACACCGGGTGCCACTCCTTTCAGCTAAGAAACAGGAAATGAGGCTCCAATTTGCCCAAGTCATCGAAATTGGACAGTAGAAGATTGGAAAAACGTTGCCTGGTCTGATGAGTCTCGATTTCTGCTGCGACATTCGGATGGTAGGGTCAGAATTGGCGTCAACAACATGAAAGCATGGATCCATCCTGCCTTGTATTTAACGGTTAAGGCTGGTGGTGGTGGTGTCATGTGTGGGGAATATTTTCTTGGCACTCTTTGGGCCCCTTGGTACCAATTGAGCATCGTTGCAACCACCTTGTGGAATCTTAAAGCCAAAGAAAAATTGAGGCAATTCTGAAGGCAAAAGGGGGTCCAACCCGTACTAGCATGGTGTACCTAATAAAGTGGCCGGTGAGTGTATATACAGCACTAATATGTGGTAGGCTCCAAAACAGCTGTGAACCATTGAGGTATGGACTCCATGAGCCTCTGAAAGTGTCCTGTGGTATCTGGCAACAAGACGTTTCTGTAAGTCCTTAAACCCTCCTGAAAGTTGCAAGGTAGTTCTGCAGGTATCAGACTTATTTTTCCAGCACATCCTGTAGATGCGTGATTGGGTCAGGATCTGCTAAATTTGGACACCAAATCAATCACTTTATTATGTTATGTAAACCATTCACGAACAGGGTACATTTTCTTGCTCAAAGAAATTACTTCCTTTAGAGAGTCATCAGCAGTCTCTCCAAATGAGAAAAATACATGTGAAGACTACTAATGCTTTATAAAATGGCTGAGGAGCCCAGGACTGGGACAAGGTATTCTGGTGCCCTAAGTTAATAATGCATATAGCGCCTCCATCTATGGAAAATTCAGCCAACTCCATACCTTCTCACACCCCCTTTTCTGCCAGGGATGAAGTGGCGCCATAAGCAGTCGCCTACCATTGTCTACCAGTCGTTCCGACCCTGGAGGAGCCCAATCATTGAGCTCCACATTTTAGGACAGTAGGGGCAAGAGGTTGTATTTGAGAGTCGCTTTCACTGATCCAAATTCTCATTCCTCTCCTTTCCTCATTGTTTTTTGTCTACCTCATTGGAAAGATGGTCAGTCTCAAAATTTCCTGCTGCTTGATCAGTCATGTTGAGATATAGACTAAAAGGTTTCCTTAGTTTTTTTGTTCCCACCATCTTGATGTTGCAGACTTTTCTATGGGTCACAGCTGTGAGGTGTTGGTTTTCCTCATGCTGTTGTTGAGATGTGATGTAATTTTACACACGTGTAAAGCTTTTCTTTTCTGGTTTAGGAGGTCACGAGATTCTGCATGTTTCCCTTCAAACCAGTCCTGGTGTTGGTCTGAAATGTAGCTGATGCAATCTCATGTATGGCAGTTGTGAGAGCTCTCCTCTGCGGTTCAACATACATGTCAGGGGAGGTCAGGGCTTTAAGTTGAGCAGAGAGTTGTTCCTAAAGTTTGTTCTTCATGTAGGGGCACTCTGTTCTTGTATCTTTAGGAAGTATTCCAACGTTTTTGTATTTTCAAACAGTGCAATTTTCCAAATTTGATTCGAGTTGTAAAGAAAATGTGAAGTCCCAGATTAGATGTTTCATTGAGCCTTCTTTAACCCCTAAAAAGATGCAGCTAGCTGTGACCTTCCTGATAGAGCGCCATTTTTAAAATTTGACATATGTCATTTTATGTGGGAACAACTTTCTGATACTTTTACCTATCCATGGGATTCAGAGATTATTTTCTTCAGACACATTGGGCGACATGTACTGTATGAACACTGTCTAGTTCTAAGACTTTCTTTGTTTCCCATAGCAAAGAAACAGGGTTCCCCTTTCATTTCTTCAGAGCATTTTATGAAATGAAAGGGGTACTCTTATTGGTTGCTATGGGCAACAAGAAAAGTCTTAGAACTAGACATGTTCCCCCATTGTGCTTTAAGTTACTAAGAAATTTTGGTTCAGAAAGGGGAACATCTCTCCTTGAGGAGAGCACCGAACGAAACACATTGTCTGCAGATGAGAGATACTGGCTTGGCTAAAATCCTTTTTGCTTTCTCAAGACCCGGTGGGTCAGAAGCAAATTGAGGATTTGTTACATCCAACAGAGGGCGCTTTGGGCTTCTCAGCCCCTTTCCCATAATGCCTTGTGATATGCAGATGCTTAGTAGAGGGCGAAAAGGCAATACATAACTCTACACGCCGTTCATTCGGTGCTCTTCTCAAGGAGAGATGTTCCCCTTTCTGAGCCTCTCAATGCCTCCCACACAGCCAGCCAGTATCGCTCTGCCCTGCACTGATGAGGAGCAAAAATCCCGAAACAGCGTTGTTTGCAGATGAGAGATACTGGCTTGGCTAAAATCCTTATTGCTTTCTCAAGACCCGGTGGGTCAAAAGCCAATTGAGGATTTGTTACATCCAACAGAGGGTGCTTTGGGCTTCTCAGCCCCTTTCCCATAATGTCTTGTGTAAATTGAGGATTTGTTACATCCAACAGAGGGCGCTTTGGGCTTCTCAGCCCCTTTCCCATAATGCCTTGTGATAAGAAATTTTGGTTCATACAATCCTTGTTTATTTGTGAAAAATATCAAAATGTCATGAAAATTTTGAAAACATTGCCATTTTCAAAGTTCAAAAATGTTTGCGTGTAAGAAAGATCGTTATACCACACAAAATAGTTTATAACTAGCATCTACCATAGGTTTACTGTAGGTTTACAACATTTTTGTCACAAAAGAGGCGCCTCCACACCAGTTTCAAGGTGCATTAAATGAATGTATAGTGCACCGAATGTATGAACCTGTCAAAATTCTAGCATGTGGTATACCTTGCATAGTAAAATTGATGCGTCTAATCTAGGCGTATAGCATAACTTAGGTGCATAACATATCATTGCTAGCATATTTGAGGTGTCTACTTTAGGCGTATAATGCGCCTTGTTTTGGTGTACTACAGTTCATTTATATAATGAATAGGACGTCAACAGTTGTAATGGCGCAACATACACCAAAAAAATGGCGCAGCCATAATGGGACATGTCGCCCTATGTGTCTTAGACATTTAGTAGCAATTTTTCACATTTTTAAGAAAATTTGTAATACGGATTTTTTTTAGGGAGCAGTCCAGTTCTGACATGGCTTTGATGGGCCTGTATATTTGATACCCCCATAAAGGACTCCATTTTAGAAACTGCACCCTGTAAAGTATTCAGAACAGCATTTAGGAAGTTTATTAACCCATCAGGTGTTTCACAGGATTTAAAGCAAAGTGAAGGTGAAATTTGTATTCATTAACTGGAATACAATTGATGTTACCAGGGAAACACAACTTAAAGGAAACATGTCACATAGTTTATGCCCCCTTGCTGAGGACAGCCCAAGCTAGTGACAGACATGCTGTTTCCAGCGCTGTGTCCCTTATTCTGTAAGATGCTGTAGTTTTAGAGTATTTAATGCTTAAATCTTATTCATGAGCAGATGTTAGCCCCACCCACCAAAGTCTAGGCCCGCCCACCTGTCAGTTATTCACATGTTTTTACCTATTCAAAGTAATAGGTTAATCAATTGTGAAATGGGTGGGGCTAGCCTCAGGTGGGCTCTTTTGATGACTTTTCTGGCTGAAAACTGCAGATTTAAGCATTAAATGCTCTTAAACTACAGCATCTTACAGAATAAGGGACACAGCGCTGGAAACAGCAGGTCTGTCACTAGCTTGTGCTGCTCTCAAGAAGAGGGGCATAGACTATGTGAGGTTCTCTCTTTAACCCCTTAACGACCTTGGGCGTATGAGTACGTCCCAGGGCCGCTAAGGGGCTTTGCAGGGGGATCGCGCCGCGACCCCCCCGCACAGCCGCCGGGTGTTAGCGGGAAATCGCTAACACCCGGCAGTAACAGCGCCGGCGGTGGCTCCGCCGCTGGCGCTGTTTTACCCATCAGACACCGCGCCAAAGATGGCCGCGGCGTCTGAATGAACGCCGATCGGTGCCGCGCACCGATCGGTACGGTCATCGGCAGCTGCGCCGATCCGATGACCGGACATGGTGGTGGGGAGCCTTGTGAAGGCTCCCGTCACTTACCCTGGCCGGTTTGCCCCACTTCCGGCCGCAGACAGGAAGTAGGGAAACCGCCATCTTTGTACACCCTAATGCATTGCCTATGCAATGCATTAGGTTGTATTAACAATCGCGCCACCTTGTGGTCAAGTACCATAGGTGGCCTCAATGTTACAGTAAAAAAAATAAATAAAGTTTTAAAGTACAAAAAAAAAAAGTATTAAGTTCAAATCACCCCTCTTTTCCCATTTTACAAATAAAATCATTAAAATAATAAAAAAGTTACACATAATTGGTATCGTCGCATCCGAAAAAGTCCGATCTATAAAAATATAACATCATTTATCCCGTACACTGAACACCGTAGAAGAAAAAAAATTCCAACCGCCAAAATTGCGTTTTTTGGTCATTTTACGTCACTGAAAAAATGGAATAAAAATGATCAAAAAAGTCGCATGCATGCCAAACTGCTAGCGTAAAAAGTACACTTCAGCCTGCAAAAAATCCCCCTCAAATGACGTCCGTAGGTGTTAGTACAAAAAAGTTATTGGTCGCACAAAATGGCGCCGTGGCGCAAATTTCAAAAATAGAAAATGTTTGGAATTTTTTAACGGTACCAAAACATAACGGAAACCTTACATGTTTGGTATTGCCGGATGCGTAACAACCTGTAGAATACAGATAACACATTATATTTACTGAAGATTGAACGCCGTAAAAGCAAAATCCTTGCAAACATGGCGAAAATACATTTTTTTTCACAATTTGCCCCACTTGGAATTTTTTTGCGGTTTCCCAGTATATTCTATAGTATAGTGAATAACACCATTAGAAAGTACATCTTGTCCCGCAAAATAAAAGCCCTCATGTGTCTATGTAGGTGGAAAAATAAAAAAGTTATGGCTTTCAGAAGGCGAGGAGGGAAAAACGAACATGTCACCAAAAAAAAAAAACGCTTGGTCCTTAAAGGGGTTGTCTCGCTACAATGATTGGGTTTTAATTAAAAGATCTTTAAAAAACAAGCAGCTTTGCAATATATGTTCATTACAAATGTCCTACTGATTTTGAGTTATCCCTGTTAGTAGGAGTGCATCAGCTTCTCAAATTTCTATAGTAGCTGACCTGTTGATCCTTATCTTACTGGCTGTCAGGTCTGTATGACCTGAGCCCCTGAGCCTCTGAGCCCCTCCGCACAGAATGCTTCTGTAGTGGAGGGAGGGGGAGGGAGGACTCTGGCTTCTGTGCCCATGCTGCCTGGATTAACCCTGTGTGTGCCTGCTTCCTCCTGCTCTCTACACAGATTGAGCAGAGATGAGGCTGATCAATAGATGTGACAGCAGTGACCCTGTGTGTTACTATAATCATGATGTGTCTGTGGAACTGTCACTATACTAATACTATACAGATCAGGCATGTGAATACTTCATGCTGTGCTGTACTAGTGACACATAGTAACACTTCCCAGCTGCCCTGTGTCTGTTCTGACAGGGTTTGTTGTTGCTGGAGATGTGGAGACTTGTAAGCTAAGCAGGGGATATAGGAACACATGCATCCCCTCTGCTATTAGCATACACAGCAGCTTCACAGACCTCTCTACACTCATAGATCAGCCCTCTCCTGCAACAGACCTAGGCAGGCACACACAGGGTTAACTCTGGCAGCAAACCCCCTCCCCCTTGCTGTATAGAAGTTACAGAGCTGCCTGTGTGCTGAGGGGAGGGGGGAAGAGGGAGCAGAAGAGACAGACCAAGAAGCACGCCCCTCAATTCAACTATCAGGCTCACTGACAGGCTGAAAGCTTGTAATGAGACAACTCCTTTAAGGGGTTAATACTGATTCCCCTGATTCTGCCATTTTTAGAGATATCCCATATGTGGCCCTTGTGCCCAATCTGACTCAAACACAAGCCTCATAATAGGAAAAGCACCTAATGGGTTTGGACTCTCATTTTCATTAGGATATTTTTTAGGTGTCATTACAGGTTTAAGGACACCCTAAGGTGCTAAAATGTATTAAACAGTCTAAAAAAGACCAATTATTAAAACTACACTTCTTAAATAATATATCCAGTGGAGTAGTGAGAACATCGACTCCACAGGTGTTTCACAATTTTTTTGACAATTTCGTTGGAAAAATGAAATCTACAGTTTTAGCTGAAAATGTTTTGTTGGTTTTAAAATGTCTAGGTTTCTGTATATTTTCCCCTTTGTTTTCTTTTGTATCAACTTTGATAAAAAAAAGTAAAATTTTTAAATACCAATATGTGATGGCTAAAATGGGGTGAAGATTGCCAACTGTGATTTTGTTCTGATAGAAACCCCACAATTACAGCCAGGTCATTTCTCTAATGTTTACCAGCAGAACAATGACCTGAAAAACACATCCAGGGCAACTAAGGAGTGGCTCCTTAAAAAGCATTTCAAGATCCTGGAGTAGCCTAGCCAGTCTTCAGACCTGAACCCAATCATAAATCTTTGGAGGGAGCTGAAACTCAATGTAGCCAAACAACATCCTCGAATCCTGAAACATCTGGAGGAGATCTGTATGGAGAAGTGGGCCAAAATCCTTGCTGCAGTGGTTGCAAACTTGGTCAAGAACAACAGGAAATGTCTGACAAACAAAGGTTTCTGTACCGAATATTAAGTTTTGTTTTTCTATTGTATCTGTCACGGTGCACGATGTGGCCTCTCCCTCGGACTGCGGACGTGCCGTGCCTCTGCTGCGGTTCTGGTCCAGTCTGTGGCTTCGCGGACGTGACCGTGTCCCTGCCTTGTCCCCTATTGTCCCCTGTTGTCCCCGCTGTTGTCCCTGCTGCCTCTGATTGTTTGTACTCACCTATCCTCGCTCCTGCTGCGGCTTGAGATCCTGAGCGTAACCGTCCTCTGTGGCTTCCCCGCGCACATTCCCACCCTTTAGGGCCCGTGGAAGCTTCCTTATATTTAAAGGGACAGTTTGTTAATTACCTGGCCAATGACCTATGACCTTCCCAGTTATAAGGAACCTCCTGCCTCTGCTCCTGGTCAGTTTGTTGATGCTCTTCATAGAACCTGACCCCTGGCTGCTGTATTGTTTCTGATTCCCATACTACCTGCATTAACCCCTGGTCTTCCAGTGCAATATATCTGCTTTCTTCTGCTGTGGTTTACTGCTGTTTCCTGATGCTGTACCGGTCTGTTTCATAGTTTCATAGTTTCATAGTTTGTAAGGCTAAAAAAAGACAAGTCGTCCATCTAGTTCAGCCTGTTGTGCTAAGGTGTTGATCCAGAGGAAGGCAAAAACCCCCAATGAGGTAGAAGCCAATTTAGGATGTTACCTGCCTGGGACCTGCTACCTGTCTATGACTACACCTGCTTTGACCCGTCACCTCTTCTTGGTGACGAGTGGCCACATCAAGGGTAGCAACCTGGGGGTTCCTGGCAGCAAAGTCCATCCGGCCTTACGACAGGCTCCGATGAATAACAAGGGCCCCTTGGACTTCGCTCCCTGTTGTGGTCTGCTACCATACCATCTATACTCGCATTGATCACAGAAGATCCACAAATACATGGCGTCCACCGTGTCAGTGCATACTGACACTGCTGGTGGTTACAGTATCACATGCTTATTTCATGCAATGAAAGGCAAATTAATTATTTAAAAATCATGCAATGGGATTTTCTGGATTTTATTTTTAGATTCGGTTTCTCACAGTTGAAGTGTACCTACAATAAAAATTACAGATCTCTCCATTCTTTGTAGGCAAGGAAAACTTGCAAAATCACAAGTACATTAAATACTTATTTTCCCAACTGTACAAATAGGGAAAGTTAAGCAAAACATTAATCACCAAAGTTCTGTTTTTATGTCATTTTACTGGGACTTTGCTTAAACATTGCTAATTAATATCTGGAAGCCTATGAAAAAAAATATAACAGAAATAAAGATGGTGGTCTGTTCATGGCTTTCACGTATAATATGTTTAAATGTGAAATACATATATTATTTGCATAGTTATTCTTTTATTGGTTATGTGAGTGTGGTTACTAATCATAATTAAAGGGGTTGTTCACGTCTTAAGAAAAATGAATAGACAGCTTCTTAGACCTCAGTACAGTCTTGTACTTCCGAACTTGTACTGCTGAATTTCTGAAGCACATGCTTCTACTCACTGTTCGGAGCTGTTCGCTTCCAAATGGTGATAGAAATGAGTGGCACATGAATACTGCAGCCAATCAGTGCCTGCAGCGATGATGTCCCCATTCGGAAGTACAAGACTGAAAACAGAAGACTAGAGGCATGCAGTGCTGGAATCGGGGAACGGAGCAAGGTAAGTATAGGTCTTTATTTATTGGGGCTTCCAATGCTGACTATTAGTTTTTATTAAGAAGTGGATAACCCCTTTAATACTACTATCTCCTTCCATGTTTTTTGCTGTACAAAAATAAAATTCTATAAAAAAACCCCGCACTTCCGGTTCCGGCGCGCAAATGAGCGGTCGCACGGTGTAAGTGCTCCCGCTCCGACCCGCTTCTCAGCAAGGCTCCCCGCTATCTCCGGGTAACTTTTCAGTGCCAGAAGCAATCCTCCGTCTCCGGTGCTCGGAACGGAGCTTCTTGAAGCTGCGGGGACCCGCGACTAGGCAGCAGCTCAGCCGGCCTGACAGTGCGCTCTCAGCCAAGATAGCGCCGGACCCGCATCATCTCCCACACCACGGCCCTTCAGCAGCCCCAGACGACAGGTGGCAGGGAGGAGGAGGAAGCCGAGGAGGATCATCGGGAGCAAGCACCACAGGCTCCACATGCAGACACAGTAAGACCGCTTCATACAGGGGTCTATGAAGCTGCGGGCCCTGCAAGTCCACTGCAGGAGGACTCAGAGGGGGGGCGAGCAGCAACAGTGAGCAAGGATGCTCAAGCAGCAGGGGATGTGAATGGCCCTCGCCCTGATGCCCCTTTACAACAGCGGGCTCCTAAGGCCCAGAGAGAGGCCCCTAAAACCACTGCTGGATCAGGAGCTGATGACAAGGATCCATTGCGGGATCCCTCCATCCTACACTCTGAAATCTTTGCAGCTCAGCAGGACTTTGAGTCTAACCACACACCTACTGTCATTAATGAGGAGGGAGAGGAGCAAGTGCCAGGACTGGGACTCTCTTGTAAATCTTTGGCGGTAGCTGTAGCTAAGGTACTGGCACCTGAGCTAATGGCTTCACTAGAAGGTGCGGTGGCAAGATCAGTCTCTGAGGCAATAACCTCGGCTTTATCCTCGGTCAAATCGGACGTGGATAAGCACAAGCTCCAAATCGCTGAACTTGAAGAAAGAACAAATGGGGTAGAAGACGACATTATTGATGTTAAAAGCTCCATGGAGACAATGCTTAAGAGAACGGAATATCTGGAATTCAAAGTTGAAGACTTAGAGAACAGGTCTCGCAGAAATAATGTCCGCATAATAGGGCTGAATGAGGATATACCACTATCTGCCTTGCCAAAAATTTGCTCTGAGGAGATTCCGAGAATTTTGGGGATAGAAAGCTGATTGAAAGTGGAAAGAGCCCATAGAATAGGCCCCCCCACGGGTACCAAACAGAGATAACAAACTACCCCCACCAAGGGCTGTGATCGTCCGTTACCTTGACTATGCAGATAAAGCATCGGTGCTGCAAGCCTACCGTGCGAGAAGAAACACCTTTAGCATACAGAGGTCAACTTTTACTACTTTTCTCGGACTATTCGGCCGAAGTATACAGGAAAAGGAGATTGTTCTCATCGGTATGCTCTACTCTAGTCAAAAAACAGATTCGCTTTAATTTGCAGTTCCCGGCGACTCTCAAAATTATGCCGGAGCAAGGTGCTCCACTCCTTTGTTACACTCCGGAGGAAGCAGAGGCCTTCTTGGAGGAGCTCCCCCATAAAGAAGACAATCCAGACCGACAGAGCCACTCGACCAACAAGGAGTCAAGTCGGAGTGGTCTCCCTCACTATTCTAGGGAAAGACGGGACAATAGGAACACAGAGGACGTGACTTCATGGAGACGCCGACGATCGCAGAGGATGAGATGAGTGGGATGTTGAACTGGTTAAGGAGGGGGGTGGTTCATTATAAGGACTAAAAGACGACAGTTGGTGACATATTTGTGTGTTCAACACAGGTGTCCTCATCCACACAGTAGTTGTGGTTATGTTATGTACGCCCGGGGGAGCAGGGTGGCTACTGGGGCGTGCAACTCTATTTGACAGCGGGGCATTATAATGTTAAGGGATACTAGGCATACTCGTTAATTTATGGTGGGAAAATGTTGGGGAGGTTTAAGGGTTGAGGGAAGCACTAGGGCTGAGCAGTTCAAGGCATATGGAGCTTAGCAAATTGAGAGGAAGAGAGGGTCGGAGGGGAGGAGTGAGGACAGCGAAGTTCGCCTCACTAATTTAGGTGCGAAAAAAGAGAAGTCCGCAAGGAGGTGAAAGGAATTTCATAAGGAGTTTTGGGGTTTAGTTAAATCGAGGGGCTTACAGAGGGGAGGGACGGGGGGTACTCTCTTGTTCAGGGCGTGGCAACTGAAAACTCCTGGGGCACCAAGGGTTAGAATGAGGATAGCATCATGGAATGTCAAAGGTTTACGCTCACCCCAGAAAAGGATGCTAATACTGCGACATCTGAAGAAGCTCAAGGTTGATGTGGCTCTATTACAGGAGACCCATCTAGTGGAGAGGGAATTTTTTCGTCTCAAAAAGACATGGGTAGGAGAGGTGAAAGGTTCAGAAGCAATAGGAGGAAAGGCGGTGGTAATTGTCCTTTTGCACAAAAATTTCCCTGGCAAAATACTGTCCTTAGATACAGACGATGGGGGCAGATTCATTAGCTTATGGATTGAATCGACAGCAGGCTCTTTTAATTTACTGAATGTGTATGCGCCAAATGCACCAGAAAGGACATTTTTTGGAGAATTAGGGCGATATGTATGAACGGGCTTTACGCCTGTTTTTTGGCGTAACCTGCGCCTCCCGGCCCGAATCCCCCTGTCGGACGCAGGGATGCGGTGTTAGGCACATCGTTCGCCACTTTCAACTGCGTCCCGCATGAAGGGGCGGGCTATGAGCGCGGTGTGGGCACGGTGTAGGCGTTCCGGGGTGGGACGCGGCGCGCTCGTATACTCCGAGGCATGTACGATCGCGAGTCGGCAAAGCGAGGCGCAGTGCAGCGCTCGGCAGCTCCAACAAGCAGACCTAGTTTATTTTGGTCTAAATGCTCCGGCGGCGGCGAAGTGAAGCAGGATCGGAACATGCGAGGAAGCAGATAGAAGATCGCGACAGAAATCTCGGCGCTCCACTCCGTGCAGCAGGAGTATGAATCTGAAAAAATCGCCTTTTATAAAGGCGGAAAACAGTGTCAGAAAAGAGCTGAACCTCAAAAATAAACATAATAAAAAAAAAAAATCACTTTCCAAAAATCTAGAACGGAGCAATATCAAGATATTGGATATTGGAAATTGCCGGGAAATACAGTAATTCAAATTCTGAAAGCTATTCTCATTGGTCGGCAGAAACCGGTCAATCAGAATAAGAGCGACAGTGAACCATTAAAACCTATGGAGAACGATTGACCAATCAGAATCAACGGCGGGACAGTTCAAAATACAGTAAAAATGCAGAAACGAGCTGATTGGCTGAGCTAGCGGGGCTTGGCTAGCTCAGCCAATCAGAATAGGAGCGACAAAGACCCATTATAGCCTATGGAGAAGTTTTGACCAATCAAAATCCAAGGCGGGACAGTTCAAAATACAGTAAAAATACAGAAAAGAGCTGATTGGCTGAGCTAGCGGTGGCTTGGCTATCCCAACCAATCAGAGCGCGAGCTACTTCTCCCATTGTAGTCTATGGAGAGAGCGCCGCACTGAAATCTCGGCGCTCAGCGCAGTGTGGCATGAAGTATTAATAAAAAAAATCATTTTTATTAAGTGTAAAACATTATCAGATAAAGCGCTAAAACCTTCTGTAAAAATAAATCAGTTAAAACCCCGAACAACGCGTTTGTCGCCGAGACCGGCGCTACATAGGGAATTGCAATAGAGAGAATCGCCGGGAAATACAGTACGTCAAATTGTTTAAGCTCTTCTGATTTGGGCGGCAAAACAGCCATCAAAAGGGGC
>JAODAL010029068.1:0-52246 GCA_025379985.1 Phyllomedusa bahiana | reverse complement strand
AGGTTTTTTTGGGCCCTATAAATTTACCGGGGTGATTAAAAATTTTGCTGTTTTCACATTTAAGTGAAGATGCCTCAATAAACAAGCTGTAGTGCGCCAAAGTGAAAAAAAATACGTATCTGTAATGTTTTGGATAAAAAAAGGGTATTTTTTGCCCCCTACAATTCACCTGTGGTGCTACAAAATTGCTGTTTTTACATTTAATGAAAGGTGCCTAAAAATAACAAAGCTGTAGGGCCAAAGTGAAAAACCCGTATCTTTTAGTATTCGGATAAAAAAAGGTATTTTTTGGCCCCATCAATTCCCTGTGGAAACTACACAATTGAGGATTAAAAAATTTAACTGCAAGGTGCCTAAATGAACAACGCTGAGTGCGCAAAGTAAAAAAAAACACGTATCTGTAATGTATTGGATAATAAAAGGTTTTTTTGGCCCCTTTAAATTCACCTGGGGTGACTACAAAAATTGCTGTATTCAATTTAAGTGAAAGGGGCCAAAATGAACAAAGCTGATTGCCCCAAAAGGGAAAAACCACTTTCTGTAATGTTTTGGGTAATAAAAGGTATTTTTTTGGCACCTTTCAATTCACCTGTGGAACTACAAATTTGTATTCACTTTAATAAAGGTGTTGAAAAAAGTGAGTGGGGCCAAAGTAAAAAAAACACGTATTGTAATGTATTCGGTAAAAAAAAGGTTTTTTTGGCACCTATAAATTCACCTGTGGAAACTACAAAATTGCTGGATTCAAATTTAATCTAAAAAACTTTTCAGATGACAGACCAAATTTATGTTTTATTTGAATAAAGCGACTACGCTAGGTCGCTAAAATATATTGATCTTTCAAAATATTACCAATATATCCCTCAATATCGATCGAGTCTTTTCAAGAAGGGGGAGTTTTTCTCCCAGGGGCGGGAAATTGGGGGTCCAGGAAGTGTGAGAGGTTGGATAAAATGGAGTGGATGCCTGAAATAATGGGGCGTCCAGGTGGATTAGTTTGATGTTTGTGAATTTTGGGGAGGTGAACTTTGAATTGTGTTTCATCACAACCCAAAAATTCCCAATACAAGATATTTAGAATATGTTTATAAACATTGGGGAAAATTTTATTGAGGGACCCCGGTCCCTTTAAAAAAAATTCTACCAAACGCCCTAAATATATTTACTGTAAAGTCGTACTTTGAAAAACATTTTAGACCCTTTCGTTTTAAACAACACAGGGAAACTATGAGATAATATACAGAAATGTCCCAAACCCCAAAGGGGTCCCATCCTGTGGACTCCTTTATGAAATTTTTCGGCAAATAATAAGTAGCGATCACTTCAATCCACATCAACGGGGGGAAAAATTTAAAAATTTAAAAAACACCTTTTCCTGTTCCCGTTCCTTTTTATATATCTAATTACTTGCAATTGGCGATCCAAAAATGGGGGGGAAAGCCACCACCAAATTGTCCGACGTCTGGTGAAAACATAGGTCGATGTTACTCATGCTCGATGGTGTATAGCCTTACCCAGACATTTTCAACTTTTCCCTCATAGTCAAAACCCCGATTTCAAATAAAACCCATCGAGTATATAAACCCCCAAATTTAGATAGACCCCGGAGACTCAGTAGGGGAAATTTTTGGATTTTCGTTTAAAACTTAAAACCCCATGGACTCAATGAAATTCAGGATACAGTTATTTAAATACATTATCTAAAAACCGCATTTTTTACCACAATGGCAGCCCCTTTTCTTTTATATATCTTTTTATAGGAGAACAAATTATATTTCCTTTATCCCCTTCTTTTATCACTTTCATTTTCACATAAAAATTTGTTGTGTGTTTTTTTTTTTTTTTTTTTTCCGGCCTCCCTTTTTACCTTTTTAATCTTTTTTTTTTTTAAATCCTTTCTTTTTTTATATCTACATTTTTATGCATTATATTTTATATATATATTTTTTATGAGGATTCGAATATCAACAGCACACTGTTTACTATGTTACTATGTTTACTACATGTGATTGTTTTGTTTACTATGGAACAAAGCATGTGACTATTTTGTTTACAATGTGTATCCATTGAACCTCGCTCCTATTTAAAGCCCGGTCACTTCCTGTGTTTTTGTATGTATCTGAGGAAGCAGGATTCAAACCTGCGAAACGCATAATACTTTAATAAAATCCTTATTCTCAACTTATGTTGAGTTTATAACAAGTACTTACTCTATCAGCGCTTCTTGATAGCCGCTCCATTCTAGCATGAAGAATAGCTTTTCTTCTAGCAAAATTTTCCATTATTTTCCTTTGGCGTCCTCGTGGCATCATTGGTGGGATGCGAGCAGGAGCTGCTGTTCATTGTTCTGACTACGTTGAGGGGTGTTTAACGAACTGTACCGGACGATGTACAGCCCCAATAGGTGAGCACCCTAAACCCTTCTGATCAGGAGTTTTTGTATATGTGCACGGAATCCCAGCTGCACTTTTTATTTGTAGTCCATCTCCACTACCCCAGAGTTTTCAAACGGAAGCACGGAGCGGAGAACACCTATTTACAAAATTGCTGTATTCACATTTAAGTGCAAGGTGCCTCAATGAACAAAGCTGTAGTGCACCAAAGTGAAAAAACACGTATCTGTAATGTATTCGGATAATAAAAGGTATTTTTGGCACCTATCAATTCACCTGTGGTAACTACACAATTGCTGGATTCAAATTTAACTGCAAGGTGGCTCTATCAACAAATCTGGACTGGGGAAAAGTGCAAAAACACGTATCTGTAATGTATTTGGATAATAAAATGTATTTTTTGGCACCTATCAATTACCTGTGGTGACTACAAAAATTGCTGTATTCACATTTAAGTGCAAGGTGCCTCAATGAAAAAAGCTGTAGTGCGCAAAAGTGAAAAAACACGTATCTGTATGTTTCGGATAAAAAAAGGGTTTTTTTTTTGGCCCTTTAAAATTCACCTGGGGGTGATTACAAAATTGCTGTATTCACATTTAAGTGCAAGGTGCCTAAAATTGAAAAAAAAATTGTGGGGCCCAAAGTGAAAAAAAAACCCCGTATCGTAATTTTATTCGGAAAATTAAAAGGTATTTTTGGCCCCCTAAAAACCTTGTGCTGATAAAAAAATTGTGGATTTCCTAATTTAACTCCCAAGGTGGCAATTTTAAAAACAAAGTTCGGAATGGGAAAAATTTGGGAAAAAAGCCCCCCACCTTTCTAAAAGTACACTCACCGGCCACTTTATTAGGTACACCTGTCAATGCTGTTAACCCCTTAAAATTTTAAAATTCGGGCCAATCACATGGGGGAAAAAAACCTCGGGGAAAAATTTAGGCTTGTAGAATGGCCCAAGAAAATCTCCTGCATTTTAAAACCCGGGAGCATCATTTAGGGGGAAAAGAAAGTTGTTTTGAGTCCCTTTTTTGAACTTTGGCAGGGGTTTTTGGGTTTTTGCCAGAAGGGTGGTCTGAGTATTTCGAAACTGCTGATCTCCTGGGATTTTCCCGAAAACCATCTCTAGGGTTCACAGAAAAGGGCCCGAAAAAGAAAAAAAACATCCAGTGAGCGGCGCCCTGTGGGGGGAAATCCCTTGTTGGAGGGGTAAAGGGAAAACCCCCAAGGGAATGGGCGCCCTGGTTCGATTTGATTGGGAAAAGGAACCCGGTTGGGCCCAAATATCCCCCCCGGGTTTAAAAAACCCCCAAGGGTAGGCAAAAAGGGGCATCTCTGAACGCACGTCGGCGAAACTTTGGGGTCAGAGGGGGTTTACAGCGCAGAAAGACCACCCCGGGGGTCCCAAATCCTTTCAAAAAAAGAAAAAAGGAAAACTAAAGGGGCTCCCCAATTTTTGCCCCAAGCCTCATCGATAATTGGCCCAATTTGGGAAGAGGGGGTAAAAAAAACTTTTGCCCCTGGTCTAAATGAGTCTCGATTTTGCTGCGCCCATTCGGATGGGTAGGGTCAAAATTTGGCGTCAAACAAAATGAAAGAAATGGACCCAATTTTTGCCTTTTGGGTTAAACGGTTCGGGGCTGGGGTGGTGGATTTTCAGGGTGGGGGGAAAATATTTTTTTTTGGGCATTTTTTTGGGGGCCCCATTGGTTCCCAAAATTGAGATCGTTGCAAAAACCCGGTGTTAAATCTATCCCACGAATAATTGGGGCAGTTCGGGAAGGAAAAAAGGGGGTCCAAACCCGGTTACAAGCATGGTTTTTTCCCTTTAATAAAGGGGCCCGGTGAGGGGGTTACTTGATAATAAAAAGGGGAAGTTTTCCCAACCCTAACAAAGAAAACCTGCATTTAAAATTTACAAAAGATGTGTTCCTAATAAAAGGGTTCGGGGATCCCCCCAATATCCAGGAAAAAATTTCAATAGAAAAACTTTTTTAATTTAATAAAAGCTTTTTTGAGTGCAAGGGTCACACAAAGTCTTTGGGAATTTTTATCAGTTATTCTTTTTTAGAAGTTTGGGTCTTTTGTTCCCCCCCCACGTGGGGGCCCTCCCCTTTGCCCCCCGCTCCCCCCCCGGTGACTTTACAAACGGTAGTTTCCCTCCCTTTAAAAAATTTCCTCCCTAATACTTTAAAATTTTTCCAATCTTGTTTCAAAATAAGAATTGAAAGGGAAATTCCCCCCAGCTAACAAGAAAGAGCTTTCTCTGTGAAGAAATAGAAAAATTTTCGCTGAGCTGTTTGGACACGGGGCAGAGCGACGTCCTTTTGCTCGGGAGAGGGTGAGAGACATTTTGGGGCTGGCCCCGGGAAAACCCGCTTTTTTTTCTATGTAAAACGAGGGTCATGTGATTTTTCCAGCCAATCGCAAAACCCTTAAACCCAGCCCAAGACGTCGCAACACTTTCTCCCCCCGCTCTATTCTTACTTTTTAAAAGGGGATTTCCCGGGGCTGCCAAAAGGGGACAGGGAAGGGGCCGAAAAGGGGAGGGGCGATCTTAATAGTTTGGAATGCACAGTTTTTAAACCCCAAATTACCCGCTGTTTAAAAAATTTTCAATAACCCATAAAAACTGTGCCGATTTCAACTTTGTCGATAATAATCGCTCAACACTATTTAAGACACTAATTTATGCATGATAATATATCTTTAAATTAGTATAGTCATGTGAGGGCAAATACATTTAAGGTACCATATAATGTATTGAGGGACCCAAAAATATTTTTTTGGGTAAACAGGGGGGAAATGGAATTGTGCTTTTTTTTTTTTTTGGGGGGGTGGGGGGGTTCAGTGTGTGGTCTTAAAAATATTCTGTGTTTTTGTACGTTTTGGCAGTACCAAATTTTTGTTTATGTAATTTTTTTACTTTAGGTTGTGGGGTCTTTTTTATTTTGTTTGAATTTACTCAGAAGTTTCTATAGCACAGTCTTATCTTTTGTTGGGTAAACAGAAAGTATAGGGCAGTTTGGGCTACAGCAGCTCTGGGTTCCCTTCATTCTCATGAGGTCCTTCACAGGTTAGAAGGCCAATGATCATAACAAGATGGCCTATCCTAATGCTATCCCACCCACTTTATAACAAAAGAATACCCCTTTAAACAAATACTAATATTGGAAATTGATGTCCTGTAGAAAACCACTCAGCAAAAACCATACATTCATATAAAATGTTATATTTGATAAATTTGATGTGATTTACTGGAGACCTTGATATCTGTATTGTCAGAAGCCACCCTGACTCAAGGCCCTTTGGAAGCAAAAAGTTCCATTCAAAAGTCAATGTGTCCAATTTTTTCTTCTGAGAATTCAGGTTACAAGCTTACAAATTTCAGTGAGTTCAAAGACCAAGGTGGGTGAAGGTTTCTGTATCGATACATGCTTAGAGGTATTATTATTTTATTATTATTATTTTATTTTATTATTATTATTAACACTGGTAAAAGTTTAAAGAGTAGAACTAGATTTCATCAGACTCAATAGAAGAATGAGATGGGTTTCCACCACCCAATGACAAGAAACCAAAACAACAGCAGAAGCCTAACAACAGCATAAGTTTCAATAATAAGGGCGAGTCCACACGGCAGTGACAAAATGCTGATTGGATTCTGTTTTAGAAACCGGCCAGTGTTTTGCCATCTTTTGGATAGTTTTGGTTGATGGTACTGTCCCCCAAAAACCATTGAATCCACACATCTTCTGCCCAAAAACCGGGTGGAAAATTGTGCATGTTCAAAGTTTTTTGGACAGCGGCGGCTGAAAAGCCATTGAGTTGAAAATCCGTTCGGTGTATACTTCTGAATTAATTTTCTATTAAAGTCTATGGGGATGGTTTCTGGTTGGTTTTCAGATAGTTCCTAAATCCGCAAACCATCTGAAAATCCGACTAGAAAACTATGCCGTGTGGATGTACCCTAAATGTATAGATAATATCCTCTGCAGCCCATCAAAGAATCCAACAACTTGTTATTTCCTGCAGAAAAACAACCACGTCCTTACACCTGAGCATTTCGCACTCAACGTCTCAGTGCCAATAGTAGCTGCTTTGGCTGGGCCCATGTAAAAGATATATACTGCATATTTCTATAAAACATATATGTTGCAAACTGTTGTTGATTTCTTTGAAAAATCTCTAGGTCTTTATTGATTGCAATTCTGCAATGGGAAAAATTTATGTTCGATAGACTTAATAGGGTTTTTTAACCAACACGTGCAAATGGGATTTCATATCATATCATTAAGAAGAATGAAAAATCTGACCTCTGGTAGGTTCTAGAGGAAAAAATTTGACAGACCCATGCTTCTTGCGCCATGTTACGTGGGACTCCGTGTGACATTGTGCTAAAATCCAAACTGAAAATGCTACATACAGTTTTAATGCATTATGGTTAGGTCTGTGTGTTGAACCCAAAAGTTTTGGTGGGTAATTGCTTCTCAGCATAGATGCATGTTATAAGCCGGGAAATTGCTGCCTGGAAAAACCATTGCTATGTTTTTGGACTATCCTCTGCCTGTGCTTGTCTTGACCTATGTGCCTGGTACCTGGTTACGTTTTCGTCTGTTGTTGCCTTGACCCTACTGCTTTGGACTTGACCATGCCTCGCTGCAACCTTGGCTGTCATGGCTCTGATGAACAATGGAGGGCTTCTTAGACTCCACTCCCAGGTGTGGTTAAGTTTATCTCTCATGGTGATCCAGATGATCCACACACCGTCTCATGACATTGATCCATTAAAGTTACACTAAACATTAGCTAAGGATTTTAGTAAGGCAAGAATCTCTCCAAAGAGAAGAGTCACCCATCAATAGACAATAGCTGTTTTGGGGTTCTTGTCTCTTGTGAATGCAAAGCTTGCCTAAAATCCCTTATGGAACCATAGTTACATTATTAGCCTCTAGTATATTTCTCACAGAGTGCAGCTGTACCTCTTTCTTTTGGGCCATTTGTAAAGCTTTTGGGTATCATGAGAAAAAAGGATGAAAACATAAAATACATGTGCAGACTTCAAAAAAATATTTCCATATGTGCAATCCTAATAAAATTATTTCTCAGTATTTTGCACTACTGTTCTCTACGTCTTCACAAATCGTACCCCAGTGGGGCTCAAAATCTGGTTTCTGTATCTTATGTACATTTACACTGAGATCAGTTTACTTAACCTTTTCTTTTTTTTAATCTTTGAGAACAATGGCTGAATGTGGGGAGAACATACAATCTCCACGCAGATAATTGTATTTCAGGACCTTAGTGCTGCAGGTCACTATGATCAACCACTCAGTCATCGTGTCAGTCATTTTGGCCAGTACTAATCAAATCCATTTTTTCAATCTTCTTGAGACCTTTGTCTTGCTAAACATGAATGAGTACCTCAAAATGCTGTGAAGTCAAAAATGTTTTATTAATTTTAAGGTAGGGAGGTAGGCAACATCAGTTAACGCAAATTAATTACAGAATCGCTTGATTTTGGGGAATGATTAATTGAATCAACAAAAAACCCAATTAGTAGTTTGTTGCTTCTCCTCGGGCTTTTTAGATGGCCTTAATTATTTGAGGCACAGACTTCACTAATTATGTGTGGAGATGACTATTTGTCCCATCATATTTTTTTCTATCATATTCAGATTGAATTCATATGCCTTTCCTTTCTCAATCTTCTATCCCATACTTCTCCAGCTTGATAAAGGAGTCGGAACCTCCAAAACTTTGTTAGGGCTGTAATGGCCGTTGATGTACTAACAGCTTCAGTTTACCGATCTGAGCATGGACTAGTACTTGGAAGCTAATGAGGTTATCATAACTGTTCTACATTAGGGAAAATAAGTATTTGGTACACTGACAATTTTGCCGAATCTGTAGTTAACAGCTTTGTTCCTATAGCAGTCTCTGTAATCGTCGGGGACCAGAGGAACCCTTAGATCACTAGCATCTAACCCTTTGATTGACGCTGTTCGTGACTGGCACATAATCAAAGGAGATTCCTCTGCTTCATCAAGTCACTGGGACTCGATGAAGCCTGGGGAATATCTATACAGTTAGCCCTGGGAACTTAGAGTAGCCCCAGGCCTGTCGGTTTAGAGAGCCTGCGGTCAGGGCACACTGTGTGCTGCCCTGACAGTAGCCTGTGTCATACTGACACAGATTGTACTGTATTAGCATTCATGGATATGCTAATACATTACTAAGTCTACAAAAAATGTAAAATATTTATTCCTTTATGGGATTATAAAAAAAGTAAAAAACATAGTGTTAAAAAATAAAATAAAAATAAATATTTAACAGGTTATTTAGTGTAAAGTATGAATGGTGTAAAAATAATAAAAAAAACAAATGCAGAAAAAATATTTTTTTTGTTCATGCTGCAATTTTTTCAATTCTGCAGTAATTTCTGTGTAAACTCAAAAATATGCCCACCAAAAATACAACATCGCATAAAAAAAGACCTCATAAAACTGCATCATTGAAAAAATAAAAAAGTTATGACTGTTGAAACATAGGGAGGCAAAAACTAAAAAAATGTTGCTGTTCATTAAGGCCTTTACAGACCTGGTGCTTAAGAGGTTAAACTTTTCTAATTGTTTCAATTGACATCTGTCTTTTTGAGACCATGTGTTTTTAGCATTATTATTAGGGTGCTTTCACACAGCGCAGTTTTGGTGCAGTTTTAACTGTGCTCCAATTAAACTGCCTTTATTGCCACCAAGCTTCTTTCACTTATTTAAACTGTTTGGAAAGTGAGTAATCAATTAGTGTGTTTGTAATCCACAAGACTTCACACACAGTAATTGATTACTTACTTGAGACACCTTTCTGAACAATTTAGACAACAGAAAGAAGTTTGCTGGTAATAAAGGCAGTTTAATTGGAGTGCAGTTGAAACTGCACCAAAACTGCGCTGTGCAATCCAACAAATCATTAGGTATTGTAGATGTTTTTCTTTTTAACTGTAGACTATTTTGCATTTTTAGATTAATACCAGTATTGGGGTGCTTTCACACAGTGCGTTTTTTTTTTGCAGAATTACACAGCATTAAACGCACCAAAAACCACACCAAAAAAGCACTTTGTAAAAGCACCCGTATGCACGGTATTCTTGTCAGTTTTTTGCAGATTCAGTATTTAAAATCTGCCAAAAATCCGACGGTAGAGAGTGCTGCATAGACAGCAAAAAGAAAATCTATGCTGTAGTGTACACAGCACAGATTTTTTACGATTGGTTTTGAAATACGCTGGATTTCGACAGATATTAAAACATGCTGCATATTCTGCCGGATTGCCATTGGATTCCCGTTCAATGTACAGGGCTAACTGCAAACCTGAAAAACCGATTGCGGTTTTTAGCTTAAATCTGCACCAAAAATGTGGTTCAGCCATGGTCCAGTAATGTTAAAATGCTGTCAGATTTTGGACAGCATTTTATCATTGCTGTGTAGACATAGTTTTAGTGTTTAAAATGCAAATTACAAAGTGATTCTTACTCAACAATCAGTAATGCCATAATTATTTCCTCTACTTAATCTGGAGAAGTATAGATATTAATTAATTTACTTTCATTTGTTTGAGTTTTGCGTTATAAGGGTGCTTTCACGCGGCACGTTTTTGGTGAGTTTTTTGGTGCTTTTTTTTTTTGCAGAAACAGCATTAAAGGGGTTGTCTCACTACAAGGATTGCTTTTTATGTTAAAAATCTTGCAAAAACAAGTCACTTTGCAGTATATGTCCATTAACAGTGTCCTATCTATTCCTAGATATCCCCTCTTGTAAGGGCTGTATCAGCTCCTGTGGTCGCTATAGCTACAGACCTGTTTGATTTCTCCTGATAGGCTGCCAGCACTGGTTGCTATAGCTACAGACCTGGCTTCTACTGCAGCCTAGTAGAAGCCAGTAAACACGCCCCTGAATTCAAAGTGAAACCAAGAAAACAGCACTGAGATGAGATGAATTGATGTAGTGAGACAACCCCTTTAATTGCTGTGTATTTCTGCAAAACAAAATGCAACAAAAACACTCTGTGTGAAAGCACCCTAAAAACAGAATGTTAAATGATTTCATTCTATCATTTTTGTAATGGGCAGTACTTTTGACTGATAGGCAGCATGAATTTAAGTGCAACTGCTGACCATTGACACTGCTGCTGCAAAAGTTTACTCTGAGGTGTCAAGTTCTTCAATGAGGAGATGGTCTGGTGAGAATGCTAGATACAAGAGACTGACAGCACTGGATTCTCATCGGATTTTCGGCTGATTCAGTATTTAAAATCTGCTATATATCTGACTTTACCCAATGCTGTATAGCCCGCAATGAAAAATCCATGCTATAGTCTACAGTTGGTTTAAAAATCAGTTGGATTCCTGAATCCACAGCGTTTCCAAGTAGTTTCCTCAAACATGGAAGAACACAACAGGGCCATCGGCAATTCCGAAAACCAATTGTGGTTTTTAGTGCAAATCTGCGGCAAAAATCGCAGTTCAGCACGGTCCAGCAATGTTAAAATGCTGTCGGATTTTGGATGGCATTTTAACATATGCTGTGTAGACATAGCCTTTTGCTTGCTCACTGCTACAGCTTGAATGTCTACTGCCTCTGCTTGTCTACTTGCCCCACTGCTTTTTGTGGTATTCGCTTCGTGCCTAATCATTGTGTCCCCCACCTCCTGGTTCTATTGTATAAACTGTGCGCTCTGGCTCCCTGGCCTCTTGAAGTGCCAGTGTATACTACAGTTCTGTTTCCTCTGCCAATATATTTTATGGCTACTTGAGGTTAACTGTAGTATAGTCCAGGTCCCTGTTCAAGGACTAAAAGGTGAAAATCAGGGCACTCTTTAGACTCAGCGGGTAGGCTTCATAAATCATATGTATAACTGTTTTCCTTCTATCCCATCCGTCTTAACTGGTGCTCTCCATAAGGAGAGATGTTCCCCTTCTCTCAGCCACTCATTGCCTCCCACCAGTCAAGCCAATATTGCTCTGCTCTACACTGATGAGGGGCAAACCCCGAAACGGCGTATGTAGATGAGCAATATTGGCTTGACAATTATTCCTTTTTGCTTCTCAAAGATTCAGTGATCAGAAGTAAATTGAGGATTTGTTACAACCTATAGAGGGCGCAGTGAGCTTTCCAGCTCCTTTCCCATAATGCCATGTGATATGCAGATGCTTAGTAGTGGGCTAAAAGGCAATCAAAACACTACACACCTTAACTGGTGCTCTCCATAAGGAGAGATGTTCCCCTTCTCTCAGCCACTCATTGCCTCCCACCAGTCAAGCCAATATCGCTCTGCTCTACACTGATGAGGGGCAAAACCCCGAAACGGCGTATGTAGATGAGAAAAAATGGCTTGACAATTATCCTTTTTGCTTCTCAAAGATTCAGTGAATCAGAAGTAAATTGAGGATTTTTTACAACCTATATTGGGTGCAGTGAGCTTTCCAGCTCCTTTCCCATAATACCTTGTGATATGCAGATGCTTAGTAGTGGGCTAAAAGGCAATCAAAATACTACACACCTTAACTGGTGCTCTCCATAAGGAGAGATGTTCCCCTTCTCTCAGCCACTCATTGCCTCCCACCAGTCAAGCCAATATCGCTCTGCTCTACACTGATGAGGGGCAAAACCCCAAAACGGCGTATGTAGATGAGCAATATTGGCTTGACAATTATTCCTTTTTGCTTCTCAAAGATTCAGTGAATCAGAAGTAAATTGAGGATTTGTTACAACCTATAGAGGGCGCAGTGAGCTTTCCAGCTCCTTTCCCATAATGCCTTGTGATATCCTTCTTAAGACACAGTCAAGAACACTACACTATGGTTTCACCATTCCTCACCTTGGCACTGACTTATCTATTGGAGGAACAAAGATTCAGATATGTGGAAATGTATGGCTTACACCATGTTTTTGTGATACATTTGTCAGGACAGAACATGAATGTATCCAGATACATATCATTAGGATCACATTTTTGTGTCTCATTGTAGAAGTTTACATTCTTTTCCAATAAAAAGTAAATACATCTCGGGCGACATGTATGAATTCGAATGCGTACTTTTTTTTACTTGGCGCCGACACACAGATTTTTGGCGCATTACATAGAGCTTAATGCGCCAAACTTTGTATGGGCATAGAGTGTAATGCGCCAAACTTGGCGCACTAAGCTCTCTGCAATGCGCCAAAAATCTGTCGTATTCTACACTCTTCTATATCTATTTAGAACTGTGGTGTCGGCGCCAAGTAAAAAAAAAAGTATGCATTTGAATTCCTACATGTCACCCTCTTAATGTTTCAATGCTCGGATTATGAGATTCTGAGAGTGTAGAATACGACAGATTTTTGGCGCATTACATATAGCTTAGTGCGCCAAGTTTGGCGCATTACACTCTATGCCCATACAAAGTTTGGCGCATTAAGCTCTATGTAATGCGCCAAAAATCTTTATACTGTCGTATTCTACACTCTTCTATATCTATTTAGAACTGGAGTGTCGGTGCCAAGTAAAATAAAGTTCGAATTCATACATGTCGCCCCTCATCTTTTTGGCAAAAACATAATTTTAACCTAGCCTTAAATCATTATTTGATCTGGTAGAAGTTGGTCGGTTTTGTAGGGTACTTTAGACCATTTATGATCCGTTTGATATATACAGTATATCAAAAAAGTGAGTATACTCACATTTTTGAAAATATTGAATTATGTCTTTTCATTTGACAACACTTAAGATATGACACTTTGACATAATGTAAAGTAGTCAGTGTACAGCTTGTATAAAAGTGTAAATTTGTTGTTTCCTCACATTATCTAAACACACAGCCATCAATGTCTAAACCGATGGCAACAAAAGAGAATACACCCCTAATTGAGAATGGATAAATTGTGCCCAATTTGCCATTTTCGCTTCACGGGGGTCATGTGACTTGTTTGTGTTACAAAGTCTCAGGTGTGAATGGGGAGCAGGTGTGTTAAATTTGGTGTTGTCACTCTCATACTCTCTTATACTGGTCACTGGAAGTTCAACATTGCACCTCAAGGCAAAAAACTGTCTGAGGATCTGAAAAAAAATAATTTTGAATAGGCCTAGGTTGTCAGAAGATTGCACACACCTGGAAACTGAGCTGCAGCATGATGACCAAGACCATACGCTGGTTTAACATGACAGGTTCCACTCAAAACAGGCTTTGCCATGATTGACCAAAGAAATTGAGTACAGGTGCTCAGTGTCATGTCCAGAGATTGTCTTTTAAAAATAGACATATGAGTGCTGCCAGCATTGCTGCAGAAGTTACAGGGGTGGTGGTCAGCCGTGCATTGCTCAGACCATATGCTGCACACTGCATCAAATTGGTCTGCATGGCTGTCGTCCGTGAAAGAAGCCTCTTCTAAAGATGATGCACAAGAAAGCCCCCAACCAGTTTGCTGAAGACAAGCAGACTAAGGACATGATTTACTGGAACCATGTCCTGTGGTCTGATAAACTTATTTCGTTCAGATGGTGTCAAGTGTGTTTGGAGGCAACCAGGTGAGGACTACAAAGACAAGTGTGTCTTGCCTACAGTCAAGTATGGTGGTGGGAGCTACAGTTCATTGAGGGAACCATGAATGCCAACAAGTACTGTGAAATACTAAAGCAGAGCAAGATCCCCTCCCTTCGAAAACTAGTCTGCAGGGCAATATTCCAACTTGATAACAACCCTAAACATACCTCCAAGATGACCACTGTCATGCTAAAGAAAATGAGAGTTAAGGTGCTGGACTGGCCAAGCTCGTCTCCAGACCTAAACCCTACTGAGCAGCTGTAGGCAGGGCCGGGACAAGGCATTTCGGTGCCCTAGGCAAGTACGACCAATGGCGCCCCCTCCCCCCCCCCCCCTCCAAATTTTTTTTTTTTATCTGTCCCTAACTTAACGCACATACCTGCACCCTCCCCAGCTATGTAGAATGGGACAGTGAGGGACACAATTCCGACACATAACAGTGGAGTAGGCGGAGTCTATAGGGATGTATTTATATGAAATATGTTATGTATGAAAAATCCATGCATTATACCGATATACAAGAAAGATATAATATCACAATATAGTTACTGCACAAACCAGTATACCAAGACCAAAATACTGCTACACAGCCCCCATTGGACAAACCATCAGTAGATTTGGTTTCCAGTACCATCTCTATGCGGATGACACCCAATTATACACCTCCTCCCGTGACATCACTCCAGCCTTGCTACAAAACACCAGTGACTGTCTGTCCGCTGTCTCTGACATCATGTCCTCTCTCCATCTGAAACTAAACCTCACTAAGACTGAACTTCTTGTCTTTCCGCCATCTACTAACCAACCCCCCCCTGCTATTTCTGTTTCTGTATGTGGTACCACCATTTCTCCTAGGCAGCAGGCCCGCTGTCTAGGGGTTTTATTTGATTCTGATCTGACCTCTCCCCATATATCCAATCCCTTGCCCGCTCCTGTCACCTGCACCTCAAGAATATCTCCAAAATCCGTCCATTTCTCACTGTGGAAACGACTCAAACTCTCATTACTGCTCTTATTCTTTCTCATCTTGACTACTGCAACTCCTTGCTTATCGGTCTCCCTCTCTGCAAACTCTCCCCTCTCCAATCTGTCCAGAATGCAGCAGCCAGGCTTGTCTTTCTCTCCAGCCGCTATACTGATGCCTCTACCCTGTGTCAGTCACTGCACTGGTTGCCCATCCAGTACAGGATACAGTATAAATCAGCACTCTCACCCATAAAGCTCTCCACAACGCTGCTCCTCCCTACATCTCCTCCCTCGTCTCTGTATACCACCCTACCCGTGCTCTCCACTCTGCTGATGATATCAGACTACATTCCTCAATCATCCGAACCTCCCATGCCCGCCTACAAGATTTCACACGTGCGGCACCAATTCTCTGGAATATGCTACCGCGGGCGATCAGGCACATTCACAACCCTCACAGTTTTAAGAGGGCCCTGAAAATACATCTTTCTCAGTCTGGCCCACAAGATCACTAACTGCTATCACACACATCTGTCACTCCCTGCACTTGGGCACTCACAGGCACTTATCTGTATATAGATGTACAGTCTGGGTGGCAGGTTCATCCATTTTTCATGTAAACCACCCCCTATTTATGAAACATTGCTGGACCATTGTAAACTTGGCACTTCTTACCGTATGTTTCACCCATACACCCTAATAGATTGTAAGCTCTCACGAGCAGGGCCCTCACACCTTGTGTCTTATTTGTAAGTACTTTTAATGTGGAATGACTGTATGTTTACCCTTGAATTTGTAAAGTGCTGCGGAATATGTTGGCGCTATAGAAATAAAGATTATTATTATTATTATTATTACTGCTATACAAAGACAAAATAATTCCATAACATTATGACTGCATATCATGGCTACATAGTGAGTAATAAAACCACATATCATCACCACATAGTGACTGAATAATACCTTCACATATCACCACCACATAGTGACTGAATAATACCTTCACATATCACCACCACATTGGTTGAAATATCCCCAATGCTGAATAATAACGCACATATCACCACCACATAGTGACTGAATAAAAATACCGGGCCACACTATCATCACCACATAGTGACTGAAAAGAATATACCACCACACGTATATCACCACATAATGTGACTGAATAATACCGCACATATCATCACCACATAGTGGACTTACAAAAGTGACTGTAATAATACATACCACCCGATAGTGACTGAATACCTTCACACCATGATCAGATATCACCATCAGACAGTGACTGAATAATACCATGACCACATATCACCACCATATAGTGTTGAATACTTTTCGTACTGAAAAATGGACCCCAAACTGTATTTAACAATGTTCTGTGACATTTTACACTGAAAGCATGGTAAAACATGTATCATCGTTCAGACGATGCGTGTTTTACATGCATCTTTGTGATACTTTAAACGGATCTCATCACAGAGCTGACATGTAAATTCTTGATCCATTAATACAAATCAAACACTATTTAAAACAACCCTCAAAACACCCACACTTTGGGTACGTGTTTGGATACATTTTACGCAACATGCTTTATGTATTAAAAAACACCATGTGGACATCCCCTTGTGCATTCACAGCAAATACTTCCCACAGCGCTGTGCTGGAACGCATTCGGCTTCACCTTCCTGGGGAATACATTGTAAAATCATAACACACAATATGTGCTATGATTTCACCATAATTGCGGGCTGTACTTCAGGCGCATTGCAGTGCAATTATGCCCTGAAGTACAGCCCACACTTACGCCATGTGAATATACTCTTAGGGTATGTTCACATGGCGTCTTGCATCCGTGTGAACATTCGCTTTTCAGATGCGTCTCTAGTTCCGTCTGAACGGACCCAGAGACGCATCTAACAATTAGCAGTGACTTTATCACTGCCGGCAATGACAGACATGCAGTGGCGTTCACATGAGAGATCACCGCTGGGTGTTTGCTTCCCGCCTGTCTGGCCCGTCTTTCAAACAATTCCATATCCAATTCTTGGATCGCATCCGAAAGACGGACCCGACAGGCGCGATGCAAACATACAGCGGCGATCTCTCATGTGAACACCGCTGCATGTTTGTCATTGCCGGCAGTGATAAAGTCACTGCTAATTGTTAGATGCGTCTCTGGGTCCGTTCTGTTGGACCCAGAGACGCATCTGAAAAGTGTATGTTCATACGGAGGCAAGACACCATGTGAACATACAGATGATACTCATTTTGTGTAACTTTTTTAATGTTTTAATTTTTACTGAGTATTTTATTAATTGGGGAAATAGGGATTAAAGGGGTTGTCTCACTACAATGATTAGGTTTTAATTAAAAAATCTTTAAAAAACAAGCAGCTTTGCAATATATGTTCATTACAAATGTCCTACTGATTTTGAGTTAGCCCTGTTAGTAGGAGTGCATCAGCTTCTCAAATTTCTATAGTAGCTGACCTGTTGATCCTTATCTTACTGGCTGTCAGGTCTGTATGACTCATCACCTTTGAAGACAGGTCAGAGCAGAGAGCCCCTCCCACACAGAATGCTTCTGTAGTGGAGGGAGGGGGAGGGAGGACTCTGGCTTCTGTGTCCATGCTGCCTGGATTAACCCTGTGTGTGCCTGCTTCCTCCTGCTCTCTACACAGATTGAGCAGAGATGAGGCTGATCAATAGATGTGACAGCAGTGACCCTGTGTGTTACTATAATCATGATGTGTCTGTGGAACTGTCACTATACTAATACTATACAGATCAGGCATGTGAATACTTCATGCTGTGCTGTACTAGTGACACATAGTAACACTTCCCAGCTGCCCTGTGTCTGTTCTGACAGGGTTTGTTGTTGCTGGAGATGTGGAGACTTGTAAGCTAAGCAGGGGATATAGGAACACATGCATCCCCTCTGCTATTAACATACACAGCAGCTTCACAGAACTCTCTACACTCATAGATCAGCCCTCTCCTGCAACAGACCTAGGCAGGCACACACAGGGTTAACTCTGGCAGCAAAACCCCTCCCCCTTGCTGTATAGAAGTTACAGAACTGCCTGTGTGCTGAGGGGAGGGGGGAAGAGGGAGCAGAAGAGACAGACCAAGAAGCACGCCCCTCAATTCAACTATCAGGCTCACTGACAGGCTGAAAGCTTGTAATGAGACAACTCCTTTAAGTGTTTGTCTTTTTATTATTTTTTTTAAATTTAAAATGTTTTATGAGCAGGTGCTCTGTGTTGTTTACAGACAGTGATTTAGTGATGGAGTCTGCACTCTGTAGTCGGTTGCAGCCGATTTATTTCTCATGCTAGAGCAGTGAGCACGGGGGGCGTCAGTCATGAATCTGCTGTAATGTGTTACATAGCCGCCCGATTATACACCTTAGATTTATGCTATGACCTTGCTCCCCTGATTCCATCCATCAAAGAGAAAACTCGTGGATGAGCAGCTTCCCGTGACAATACTCCAATGCACTGCTTCTTCATCTCCCTCCAGGATGAGTCTGGCAGCGTTGAAAGCTTGTTGCTGTCGGAAGGCCGTGGCTCCTCTGATTTGGGGGTGGAGCTATAAGGCTCCTATCCCGGCCACCCTAGCTGCACTGCGCAGCGCTCGCTCTCATTGCCACATCGCAGGAGCTGTCTGTCCCTGCAATCTAGCTGTGTGGCGAGAGCGCCGCTGCCACACAGGAGAAAGATGCGGGTGCCCGGCGGACAGCACTGAAGCACGCACCTGCGCGGCGCCAATGGTCATGTGCTACGCAGCAGCCGCCAATTACAGTAAATCAATAAAGGTCAATTATAGAGTAAGTGTTTGTGCGCCCCCTACGTGACAGGCAGAGGTGGCGCCCTAGGCAGCCTACCCATCGTCCCGGTCCTGTCTGTAGGGCATCCACAAACAGGAAAAGTAGTGCAAAGTCTATAGCATCCACCAGCTCCATGATGTCGGATTCCAGTAGCTCCAACCTATGAAGCTCTAGTGAACTCCATGCCCAAAAGAGTTAATGCAGTGCTAGAAAATAATGGTGGCCACACAAAATATTGACACTTTGGGTACAATTTGTCCATTTTCATTTAGGTGTGTACTCATTTTGCCAGTGGTTTAGACAGTGATGGCTGTTTTTGGGTTTTTTTTTGAGGGCACACCAAATTTACACTGTTTACAAGTGTCACTGACTACTTAAAAATTGTATCAAAGTGCAGTCTTTAAATGTTGTTCTGAAAGTTTAAAAGTCAATATTTACAAATTTGTGTGGGGTTTACTCACTTTTGTGAGGTACTGTATATGCTTTGGTTAGTGTGTTACATGCTGGGTTCAGTTTGATAAGCTCATGTGAGCTATACTATGAAATATGTTGCAAAATTAGTTTTTTTGTGATTAGGATACCTAGGCGTATTTATGAAAACCTCAAATTTTTTTTTACATTTTTGGGCTCCCCTTTCCCCCTCCTGCCCTCCCTTCTGAACCATAGTGCTCCTGTAAATACAGTCAAACAAGGGGGGAAATAAGGGGATTTTTTTTTTGAGAATGCTGTCCTAGGCAAAGTATGGGCCATGCGTGCCCCCGGTGGCCCCGGGGGTGGGGAAGGGAAACCCACATTTTTTTGTGTCAGAGATACTGACATGTAGAAGCGGTTTTCCAGTCCGCTTTATGGGTCGGTTTCTGGAGTGGTCAAAGGCCGGGTGGGTGGGCCCTCCCCCGCACCAGGTGAGGCTGGGCCCGGCCTATAAAACCCGAGTGTCAGGCCTGTCAGGGGTGGGTGTTTTTGGAGCCCTATTGTAAGTAGCACATGTATTTTTGTTTGCAGCTTTGCCCAGGGTACTGGGTGTGTCCCTGGATAATTAGGGCCCTTTCGTGTGTAGTTAGTGCTAGCTGAGAAGTTTTGTTTTTTGTTTTATGTGAAGTTAAGGTTGTGTTTTGTTTCCTTTTAAACATATAAATAAACCCGGGCACAGCCGGGCCCTTAAACTTTCTCAGTGTGTCCCGTCTCTGTTTTTGGGGAACCCCAGCCTGCTACCTGTTTGGGGACACTAACCCCACTATAATTTTTATATATATAATATATTATAAAATATAAAATAAAATAAAAAAGGGGGAAAAAGGTCAGGGGTACCATAAATAGACGGGAGGAAATTTTATCACCGAGGGGGCGGCCTGGGGTGATTAAAAAACCCTTTAATGTTTTTCCCAGCAGAAATATGCTGCTGGGGCATTTTTTTCGTTGTACCCGGGTTTTGGGGTTTTTTTTTGGAGGGGCCCCAAAAGAGTCTGGGGGGGGACGGCGGCCCCAAATTTAACCCCACCCCAGGTCTTTACCAGCCAGATAAAAGGCAGTGGGCAGGTCTTCAGGGGGGGGTTTTTCGGCCCCTAAAAAACAAAGCTGTGTGCTGCCGAACTGGGGAGGCGTGTAGGCCGAGGTCCTGAATTTAAAAGTGGGTTTAGCCCTTTGATTTTATTTTTATCGATCTCTTTCCTGACGAAAGGTTTTATTATTTTCCCACGATGTTTTACATGCGAAGAGAAGCTTTTTTTGTTGGCGCACACGATGAATTTTAAAATAAATTTTTTCTTTATAGGTTTGGGACTACTTGCTCTCTTTCCTGCCTTTGTGCGACCCCCTACAAATTGGTGCTCGGATGGGGGAAAACCACCCCTGAGAGCACAACTGCATGCCGGGGGTAAAGGCAGCTCCCAGATTTAAAAAGTCAGACGGAAAAGCATGGAGGAGCCGTAAGCAACCGGCCCCGGCTCACAGCAGCGCAGAAAAGGCCCCAAAAGACGGCGAGCTAAACAAGAGCCCAATTAAACTCCTGGTTCAGCGATGGCGGTGCGGGCTGAGTCCGTCCGAGCCAGAGAAGTGGGGGGCAACCCAATGCCGGAGGGGGCCGCAACGCGGGGAGGTCCGTAAGGGAGGCGCTCCAAAAAATGACCCCACAGGGAAGATGTCGAGGCCTTCCTGAGGGGTTTTCCCGAGAGGGTACGGGGGGGAAAGAAACAAACCCCGGGAGCAGTGGGCCGAGGTCCTGGGCCCCTTTCCTCACGGGCGAACCAAAAGGGGGGCCTTTTTATGAAAGACCCCCCAAAAATGCCAAGGAGTACATTTAAGTTAAAGGCTAAAAACTGGCACGAGGGGAGTGACAATGGCAGTCCCGGAACGGGGGTTACACGCGGGGGGACAGTAAGGGGGAAGCCGCCCCGGCCCGATTTTTAAAACCTTTTTCCCCACCGGGTTCCAAAAGGGGTTTAAAACCTGAGACCTGTCCCCTCCCAAAAAATTTTAAGTCGAGCAGTTGTGGGGAACCGCTTTATACATGCCCCCCTAAGTCCTACAATGCTGGGGGGCCCCGGGGGGAAATCCCCAAAAATCTGGATGACCTTGGGGGACGGGTTGGAAAGATAGTGACGGGCGGAACACTCTTTTAATGACCGGGGGGACTGAGGGCCCAACATTAGGGGGGGGGGTTGGGGGAAAAGGAGGGGGGCTGGAGCTCAAAGAAGGGGCCCCGATCCACTATGGGGGGAGGGTTCCCCCCGGCCAAAATGGGGTCTGAACCCGGGGCCAAAGGGGCCCGGGGCCCCGTAAACCCAAAATTTGTTGGAAATGTCGGGCCCCCCCCTTTAAATTTGCTCCCAAAGTGTCCAGGGGTAAATGAGCCAAAGGAGTGCGGTAGGGGATGGGCGCTGTTCAGGGTTTGCGCACCCCGGGGTTTGCAGGTTTTCCCCCACCCCCTGGGGAAGGTCCACAGGTGTGCCAAGTGATGGAAAATTTGGCACAAAGTGTCGGGAACCCCGGGGGGGGGGGGGGGATGTTTGGGACCCGGGTTTAAGGGGCCACACTCCCCCATTGCTACTTTTTTGGGAAGGGGTTTTGGGCGTAATGTTTTTCCCACGGGACACAAAGGATTACCCCATGGCCCAGGGGGACCATCGGACAGACGGACTACGTTTCCCACAGGTGGGTGTGGTGGAAAAATCTAATGCACGTTTGTCATTGTTGGGGCGTTTTTTCCCCTTATTCTGGGATTATGGGCGAAAGCCAAAACACCTTCCCCCCAAGTGCCAAGAGGTTATGGGTACAGAAGTACCCCATGAGTTTCCCTTTACAGTGTTGGTGGGGGATAAAGAGAGGAGCCACCCCCAAAAACCAAGGGTCCCTGATCTAGAAAGTATCCCGGGGCAACTTTGGACTCCCCAAAGCCCGGGATCTAACCCAAAAAAAAAAGGCGCACTAGAGAGTGAAAACCGTTTTAAAAGGGGGTTTCCCCGGGGAGCCAAGGGCAATGAGCGGGTTACCCCCATTTTTGCAATGAATGGTGGTCTTGTACCGGGTGCCCCAAGGTGGGGGATGAAGTCATCAAAGCAGCTACTGGTCCCCCGTACCCTATAGGCCCCAGGGTGAAAAACCTTTGCCATTCTAATGTGTTTTTTTGGGAAACCTGGGGGACAGAGAAAGCCCCGGGAACCGGGTCTTACAGGGAATTCAAATTTGGCCAGGGTGTTTTTGGGGAGTTTCGGGGATTTTTGCCCACCCTGCCCCGGTGCCAGGTTACCTCTCCGGTTGCACTTTTCCCCGTAGCCCCTTTGGGTTTCCCCTTTTCCCCCTAATTGAAGTGCCGTTTGAACGGTTTTGCGAGGGAAACCTGGTGGGGCCCCTGGTGAAGTCAGCAAGGGGCCATCATACTTTTTGGGGGGTCGCGCTATGGGGACCCGTTTCCCCAGAAGCAGTCCCCCCTTAAAAAACCCCCTCGCCAAATCCTTTGCCCGAGAGCTATTCTTCAAAATTTTAGATTTGGGTCTCCCCTAAGGAGATTCTACGGCCAAAGGGAAAAACCCATTTATGCTAGGGTGATAAAGGGGAACTGTGAAAGGGACCCTTTAAAGGGTTTTAAACCATTTGCGCCCTCCGTATACCCACCCCAAAAACCCAAAAAAAGGATTGGGGGAGGGGTTTTAAAACAAAACCCTTTAAAAGCTTGTTGAGGAAGGAATTAAAAGGGGGACGGTCGGGTTTGGGAAACTGCCTGTTCCCCTTACCTCTTGTTTGCAATCGGGGAAGTTCCCCAACCCCCACCGGCTTCCCCCTTTTTTGAAAACTTGTATGGTGGGCACCCCAGGGGCTTGCTTGAAAACGCAAAGGAGCCCCGGGGGGGAAAAAAAAAGGGGGGGGAAAACCACCCCCTAAAAAAATTTTGATAGAGCATGGGGGCCCCCCAAAGATGAGGGACAGGATATCCAATGGGATCCCCAAGTAAAAGAGATTTTTTGGGCAGGCCCAGGAAGCCCAAATCCCGGGGTTAAAAGGGGTCAGCCGGACTTAGGGATTAAAAACCGGGGGCCCCCCCGGGGGGGCCCCTTGCCCCTGGTGCCAACGGTGGAAAGAAAATTTTCTGGCAAGGTGGCAGGGACCGTATGGGGTGGGGGAAAAAGTAGGTAATTTTAAATTTCCCCCCGGGAATACCCCAAAACCCGGAAAGGGAGGAACCCCGCAGAAAAACCATGTTAATCTCTAAAAACCTTGGGGGGGATAGAGGACCTCCCGCGACCCCCTGTTTGGGGGGATCCAGCCGGAGGCTAAGGTTGAAATGGTTTTAAAAAACAGAGACCCCGTCCCCATCACAGAAGCTGCAATGTAAGGAAATGCTGCCCAAAGGGAAAAGATCTGTTTTTTGAGTTACCAGGTTTGTAAAAGGGATTGAGCATGAGATCCTTACTGAATACCAAAGGGTTTGGGGGAAATTTTAAAAAACCCCCACAGGGATCCCCCAAGCCCGACGGGAAAAAAAGTGGGCCCCGGAGGTCAAAAGGGCCCCCCCCCCCCCCCTTTTTTTTTTTTCAATTGGGGGGTAATAGAGGAGTCCAAGAGTTTGGGGGGTCGAGCCCGAAAAGTGTTGGGACCAAAAAACCCAAAAGGAGGGAATTTGGGGATTTTTGGGAATGATTAAACCCGGAAAATCAACGGGAAATCTCCAAGTTCGGGTAGTTTCCCCATGCCCAGGTAGATGGGAAATAGGTTTAGAGATTAGGACCACCAGGGACAAACACCCCTTTTGGGGCCCCACAAAGGGGGACTGGGAAATCCCCTTGTCCAGGGAAGCCAAGGGGAAAAACCGGCCCTTCCCACACCCAAGGGTCGTACCAATATGCCCCATGCCCTTTGGGTTAAGGGAGCACCCCCCCCTTCCAAAGGGGCCCCCGGGCCGGGATTTTAAAGTCCCCAAAGGGAAATATGCAAACGGGGTACCTAGAAAAAACCCTGTCATTTTTTAAACCAGGGCGGGAAGTCATCTGCACAAGGGCCCCAAGGGATTTCCCAGATACATTAAAAGGGGGCGGGGTTTTCGGTAAACCCCGCAAGTGGGCCCTTGGAAAAGGAGGAAGCAAGTTACCCCGGGGGATTAGAGGGAGGGGGGAATCAAGCCACAAAAAAACAAAGGGAGAGGGGCCCTCCAAACTGGCCACGGGGCCTCTTACTAAAAAGCAGGGAGGGCTTTTCCCAGGGGGCGGGTTTGGGTTTTTAGGAGATTCGTCCCCCAACTTTTTCAGAAAATTTTCGGGCCCCTGACTTTACCTTAAATAAAGGCGCAAAATCAGGCCTGGGAAGTGGCCCCCCGAAGCTGAGCGGGGGTTTTTTTAAAAGCTAAAAGTTAAACCCTGTGGGAAGCACCGTGTAGTACCCCTGGGCTTTTGCTAAGAAAACAATCGTCCCAACCATAACAATGTTGGGGGTGGGGGCTGAAAGTCCCCAAAGAAAAAATGGGGGAAAAACCCAGTAGTTTTAAACCCAAACCCCAAAATTTCCTCCTGTGGAAAAAAAATTATTCCATAATAGAAAAAAATGTCTAGCCGAACAAGTGGGCCTTAGATCCCCCGCGATACTACTTTTTAAGGGGGGAAGTTCAAATTGGTAAGGATCAAGCCCCCCTTTAAGTGGGTCAAGAGAGAAAGGGGAACAATGCCCCGGGGAAATCGGTTTTCTTAGCCTTTTCAGGATTTCAGGGTTTTTTCCGGTGGAAAAATGGCCCGGAAAAATGATGGAAATTTCAGAGCCCCTCGGGGGGTAAAATTGTATATGGGAGAAGGTGCCCAAAACCCCCGGGGTTTGGAAAGAGGGGGGGGGATGTAGGAAGGTTTAGAGGTACCGTCATAGACGGGAGGTATTTATCACCCAGGTTTGGGTGGGCCCGGGATTTTAAAAAAAAAAACCCCCAAAGTGTTGCCAGCCCGCATATTTTGCGAGCATTTTTTCCCTTGGGATTGGGTCGGGTTTTTTATGGAAACCGGGCCCCAAAAGCGGGTGGGGACGGCCGCTCCCAAAACTCCAGCCCAGGTCCCTTAAACCCGCCAATAAAAGGCAGCTGGTTTTTGGTCATTTAGGGGGTGTGCTTCTGGGCCCGAAATCAAAGCGTGTGCTTTCCCAACTGTGAGGCTGTGTAGGCCCGAGGTCCGAACTCCAAAATCGGGAAAAACTTTGCCCTTTTAAAGTTTTTTTCGATCCTTTGCCCGAAAGAAAGGTTTTTATTATTTTGCCCAAATGATGCATTACATGCTGGGAAAAGAAGCTGTTTTGTTGGCGCAAAATATGAACTTTAAATAAAACTTTTTTTTTTATATGATTGATTTTCTTGCTTTTTGTTCCTGCCTTTGTGCGACCCCCTACAAAATATATATAAATTGTGAGACAGGACAGTAAAATCTCCTATTTTTGCCCTTTGGCGGTCCGGGGGAGATTTCGTGTCACCGAGTTTGGGCCCGGACTCGGGGAAGGGAAGCCCACAGTCTTGTGTGTCATTTCCAAACCCGCTAAATTTCTTTTATTAAATATAAAGTGGGTTCATTCCGCCTTTTGTCCCGGGTCAGCTTTTTTGGAGGGGGTCCCAAAAAAACCGGGTGGGTAGCCCCCACCCAAAGCCCCAGGGGAGGCGGGGTTTAAACCCATAAAGCCTTGGGCCTTATGGGCCCGTGGGGTGGGGCTGGTGTCACGCTGGGAAAACATACCTTTTCTGTGAGTAACAACGCTGTCTGCAAAAATAAGCAAAGTGAGGGAAAAATACTGTGTGTTTGCTCGTGCTTCAAACCTGGGGGCGTTTATTGCGTTTTAGCCTAAAAGTTAAGGGGGTTGTTTTGTTTTTGTTAAGGGTTTTTCCAATGAACCCAGGAATTGAACTTATTTCCGTGCCCCTGGGCTCTGTCTGTGGAAGCCCTGTTTGAAAAAAACCCATGCTTAAACCCCAAAAAATAAATATATATATAATTTATAGAATATTATATATATATATTATATAAAAAAAATTTTAAAAAATTTTTATAATATATATTTTATATATATATTAATAATATATGTATAAAAAAAATATATATAATTTTTAAATGTAGAAAACCCGATCAAAATCATATTAAATTTTTTCTCAAAGTTAAATTTAACCAAACTTACTAAAATGTTTCAGGAAAGCCGGGCCCCGGGAGAAAAATATTAGAGAGACAGAATGTATTTTATAAGCCCAAAAAACATCTTCCCCTTGTGGCTGTTTTATATTCTGTTGTTCAATTTATTGCCCAAACCCCTTGCGGTCCCCCCCCAAAATTCTTTTTTTTAATGTTGGTCCCTTTTTTCCCGGGCGCCATCTGAAATTTGCTAAAAAGTGTTTCAAGTGATCGGGTTTTCAAATAAAAAATCAATTGAAGGTTAAAATATCCAGGATGTTTTTTAAGAAATTTGGAGAAAAAAGAATTTTTACGCAGTGCTAAAAACCAAATGTCTGACCAACTCCACTAATTTGTGTTTTTATACCCCCAAATTTTTCCGGGCTTTTTGTGAAAAGCAACATCGGGCCAAATAAATTTTAAAAACCTTAAAATTTAACTCTTCCTTTTTTGGAATTAATTTAAAAGCATATACAAAACCCCTACACCCCAAATATTTGTAGTTAAAACAAAGGCTTTGTTCCTTGTTCTGCTTTTTAAAGAGTAATTTTTTAATTTCCCTTTGAATATGCCTTAATCCCCTTCCAGGTTTTTATTTTTTTAATTATTGGGGGCCCTCCTTTTCCGGGGTTGGTGGCTGGAAGTTTTTATGGGCTCTAGTCTTTTATATACTGCGAAAAAGAAAGAATATTTTAAAAAGTTTTAAAAAAATCATATAAATAAAAAAAACTGGAATTCAATATTCCCTTCCCCAATATACATAATGTGTGAAAACGGCTGGGTGGGGGGACCCTTGGACCCCCGAAACGATGATAGCTAAGCCCGCCAGGGAACGGAATCTAAGTCCCCCCGGTTTTTTTCACCAGAGCCCGCCGCAAAGCGGGAGGGGACTTGCCGGGCGGGGAGGCTCCCAAGGTCGTCCCCCCGGCCCATGACTTGTTTGCGATGGCGGGGGCCCCGGGGTAAAGGTGGAAACGGGTCGTAGCCCGGGGAGGAATGGTCGGGGCGGGGAAAGGTTAAAAGGTCAAGGGCGGGGCGGGCCCAGAGGTTCGGAGTCGAGAAAGGGTGCGAGGGGGTTTCGGGTTTACACGGGGTAGGGGGGGAGAATACATTTTTAGGAAACCCCTTTAGCTAAGGCACGGGGGCAACTTAGATCCAGCAAGGGGTGATTGTGGACGTGACCTTAAGTAGGGGAAGGCCTGGAAATTGGGGAAATTATCGGGGCGCGGGGCCCCTTTTAAATCCTCGAGAACGAGCGGCCCCGGCGTTTTGGACAGGGGCACGCGCCCCTTTCCCGGGCCCGGGCGGGGGTGGGGGGGGACAGTACAGGGGGCCAAAGGTCAGGGAGTCCCCGGCAGGCGCGGACCCCCGACTCGTCCCCGGCCAGCACCCGGCACCCGATCCTGGGGGGCCCCCGGGGGGGCGGCCAAAGGGGTGCCCCCGCGGCCGGGGGCCCGGGGAAGGGAGGGTTCCCGGCCCAGTACCCCCCCTTTAGGTCCCCCCCTCTTTTTGGTTTGAAGGAACTTGGGATAAGGTCGGGGTTTTGGGAAAATTTTGGACCCCCGGGTTTCCCCGGGGACCTCTCTTGGGGGCCGGGGAAGCCCCCCCCTTTTCTACAAAAAAAAAATCGTTACCCCTTATGTCAAAGGGTTTGTCCTTCACTTAAAATACATCAGGGGTTTTCTACCCACAGGAGACGGAAAAGCATTTCCTCTGGGAAAAAAGGGTTTTCGGGACCAGAGGTTTTAGGAGGGAGCATAAAAAGGGTTTTTGGGCCCCGGAGGATGGAGGCGGCAGGGGTTTATGGGAACCCCGGGTTCAGTTGCGGGGAAAATTCTAAAGGGTCCAGAAAAAACCGCGGCCCCAATTTATAGCGGGGGATTTTGAGGCGTATGTATTTAAAAGGGAGACCCAACACTTTTTCCCCTGGGGGGAAATCGTTGGGGAAGGTCTTCTCCTCTTTCGCCTGGGTCTTCATACGGGGTGAAGCCTGGAGTAAGGCTTGTCCCGGGTTTTCCCCGCCAAAAGATCCTGGGTATCCTGAAAAAAGGGTTTTCCACGGCGGGAAAACCCCGGAGGTGGAAAAACCAGGGGGGGGGGGGCGGGGGGTTTAGGGCCCCAAAACCCCCAGGAAAAGGGGAAAGGGGCCCGTTGAGTCGGAAATTCCCCATGGGTTTTATGAGAATGGGGCCCCAAGGGCAGCCAAAAAGGGGCCCGTTGTCCCGCCCTCCCGGGCACGAAGTTTCCGTTGATACTCCCCCAAGATCTGGGTTTTTCCCCCTCCAACCTGCCCCCTTTTTCTGGGGGTGATAAAGAGAAGAGAAATCTTGGTTGATTTGCAACCGGGGAACACAGGGCCCCCGCCAGAATTTTGAGACAAAAAGGGCGCCTCGGTCGGGCGATTTGGGAAAGGTAGGGCCATGCAGAAAGAAAAAATGTGATGGAAAAAGTATCCTGCCAATTGGGGAACAGGAAAAGGGGGGACCCCCGGGGAAACGGCACAAAAATGGGACATTTTAGAAAATCGGTCAGTGACCACCCCGTGACCCCAAAATTTTCCCCAAAAAAGGAGGGGAAAGGGGCCCCCCCTGATAAAGTTTCCCTTTCCTATGTGTGTTTTATGGGACCCCTGGAAAATGGCCCGAGGGACTAAGAGCCCCGGGGCCCATGGCGAGGGACCTTGTTTTGGGCACATGTGGTGCAGGAAAAAACGAAGTCCCTTGGGCCCTTTTTGGGCGGGGGGGGCCACCAAATAGTGACGCGAGTGAGGGGCGTAGGATTTTTCCCCTTAGCCAGGGTGGGGCCCGGGGGGAAGGGGAAACTATGCCCCCCAACCCCAAAAAACCCCCTCTGACCCCGGGGCCACGTTTGGTTCTGCCCGGGGGGGAACGTTCCCGGGGATCCCCAGGGAAACCACATGAATCGCCCTTCAGGGGGTTATTTATGTGCTGTGACAACCCGGTCCTTCCCGGTGTTGTCAAGGGGGAAAAAGCACGGGAAGGGGGGGGTCCGCCCTTTATATTTTTTTCTCGGGCGGTCGGGGAAATGTTTTCTTGAAAAAAAAGCGCGAGAAGAAAAAGGGGGGCCAAAAACCCCGGGGTTTGGGGAGGGTTCAAACACTGAGGGTGTCCCGGAAGGGATTGGGGATTTTTATGGGGCTGTTTAAAAACGGTTTAAAGTTGGCCCAGCTCCCTCCAAAAAGATGTTTGCCCCCTCTTCCAGGGCCAAAATTTTTTGGCCAACGTTCCCCGGGCTCCAAAAGGCGTTTAAATTTCGTTCCGCCGAGGGAGAAGGTCTTTAAAAAAAAACCCCCATGTGACGGTCTTGGGCCTTTTTGGGCCCTTCTGGGTTTTAGGACAGCCCCCCGGGTCCCGTTTTGGGAAAAGGCATCCACCTCTAGGGTGAAGGGCTTTTTTGGATCAGGCCGGGGCCCAAAAATTTGGTGCTGAGGAAGGGAAAACTGTCTTCAGACTGGGAGAATGCTTTTTTCGGCCGACGGAGGCCAGCATCTTTGGGTTAGCATTTTTAGGGGGGAGGGCCACGATGGGAGCCACCAACGTAGAGAAGTGGGGGAAAAATTTAAATGCCGGTGTAGTTGGCGAAACCTAGGAAAACGTTTAATCGCCCGGGGGACCGAAAGGGTCGTTTGGCCCAACCCGCTGGATGCGGAGAGTTTAGCTGGGGGCCATCTGCAGACCTCGATTGGAAAAAATATTTACCCAAAGGGAAAAGGAAAAGGTGGCTGGTTGGAAAACCCACACTTCTCCAGCTTGGCCCTACCCGTCGATTGCCCCCCAGGGGGTCGCGAACCTGGGTACTTGTACCCGATGGGTTTTGGGTGTCAGGGGAAAAAAACAGGATGTGTCCAAAATATTCAATGAAAGCAGGTGTTTCAGCAAGGTCCCGAAACACGTCGTTGACGAATCCTGAAATTCGGTGGGGCATTGATAGCCCGAAAAGGCATCACGAGATATCAAAAAAGCCCCCTCCCGGTTTTTGTTGAAAGCCGTTTTTTTTAATTTATCCCCTTTTTCCCTTTTCTGATTTAGGGGTTTTAGGCCCCCTGTTAAAGGGCTAATTTGTAAAGACCCCGGCTCCCCGGAGGCGATCAAATAGCTCGAGATCTGGTTGGGAGAGGGGTTTTGCGGTTTTTCACCGGATCTTGTTTGGGCCCTTTTTTAGTCAATACACGGGCGAAAAAAGAACTTTTTTCTGGACGAAAAAAAGAAACCCCGCCCCGGGGGCGAGGAAAAACTTGCGTATAAAACCCTTCGAAAAATTTCCGGGGTATAGGCCGACATTGGGCCCGAGTTTTCCGGGGAAAAAACAGAGGGGGAGGCCCTACCCCGGGGGAGGCTGGGGTTTTGGGTAGGAGGGGATTGGGCAGTTTCCCTTTGGGGGCCCGGGGGTTGGGGGGGGGAGCCTTTTCAGCCTGGGTTTTTCCGAGAAGGGCATCTCCCAAAATCCCGGTACTCCGCTGGGAGACCTTGCAGAGACTTGATAGACGATTGGGGGGGGAGCGGGGAAGGGCCCCCAACAGAGATCCCTGGCACTCCGTTCCCCAACGGGAGGGTTCAATTTTTTCCAATCAAAATTTCAGGGGGTTTGGGTTTCGCCCGGGCGCCCCCAAAAGGTCGCCCGAAAAACGGCGAGGAAAGGAAAATGAAAGGGAGAATCTTTCCGTGTGGAGGGGGCCCCCACCGGAGGGCACCCGGGGGGTGAAGAACAGTATGGAGTCCTGAGAAGCTCCCCACTGACGGATGAGATAACCCAAAGGGGTTTTCCCGGGGGGTTACTGGCAAACGAAGGGGTGGGCACCCGGGAGGGGGGGGTGGGAATTTAAAGTTCCCAGGGAGCGGAGTCCAAAGGAAGGGCCCAAGATAGACCAATCCGTCGTTACTTTTTACCGGCAACAACAGGGCGTGGAGAGGGAAGAGTTAGCAATTTGGGACGCCTTCATACGCCACCCCCGGTGCCCAGGTTTCCCCACCGTGAGGAGCTTTTCGGACACTCCCACGGGGAAAAGGTCCGGACTGGGGGGCAGTAAAGAGAAAAGGTTCTCCACCCGGGGGCGGCGGGCCCCGCCCTCCTCCGAAAAGTGGGCCCCGGGGGTTTTTCCACCTGATGGGTTCCTCTGTAGCGAACTGTGGGGGGGGGGGCGGGGGCGGAGGCCCCTTTGGGAAACCCACGGGGGGAAAAAAGGCGAGGAAAGGGGCGGGGCCCCGGGAGGTTTTTTTGTGCCGACCCCCGGGGCCCCCTTGGCCCTAAAAAGGGCTTCCGTCTCCCTTTTAAAACCGAAACTTTCAAAGCGGGGAAAGCCAGATGAAAGGTTTCGGAAACAAAGAAGAAGGAAGGTCTCTTCCCCAAGTGCGTTTTTTTTTTATTTGTTTTTGACAAAACCCTTTTTCTTGAAGGGCGCAAAAAGGCCCACCCGCCCCCGGTTTTTCCATAAACAGCTGGGGGGGAGGCTGGGGGTTTTGGGCGGAACGGGGCCCGCATTTTCCCCCAAACCCGGGAAAGGGGGCCCCCCCTTGGGCCTTTTTTTTTAGGTTCAGTGCCCCTTTTTTTCTCCGCGGAAAAAAAAGGGGGGGGGCTGGGGCGCGGGCCCTTTCCCCGAAAAAACTCTGGGGAAATTTTAAATTAAAGGAAAAAACCTTTTTGGTAGGGTCTCCCCGGGTAACAGGGTTTTTTCCCGGGTTTTTCCCAAAAGGGGGGTTTTCCGGCCCAAAAAAGGCCAGGGGCCTTTTGGGGGATACAGGCTTCACCACCAAACGCCACCTTTCGGGTGGAGGGAAACTGTGTAAATAAAAGCCCCCGGGCAGAGTTTTCAAATTTCCCCCGTTCAAAACTTGGAGGGGGTAGAAAAAACCCAAATTTTTTCCCGGGGAACCCCCCATTTTGCCAGCGGGCCCGGCCCCCCGCAAAGGAGAGGGAAACCCACTGGGGAAAGGAAGGAGGTTTGCGGGTGGGGGGGCCCCGGCCAGGAATTGGCGAAATTCAGGGCCCGGACAGTTAAACCCCAAATTTTTGCTGTGCCTGTTTCATAGTTTCATAGTTTCATAGTTTTTGTAAGTGCTAAAAAAAAAAAGACAAGTCGTCCATCAAGTTCAGCCTGTTGTTGCTAAGGTGTTGATCCAGAGGAAGGCAAAAACCCCCAATGAGGTAGAAGCCAATTGTCCTCATTTTAAGGGAAAGATTCCTTCCTGACTCCAATCTGGCAAAATCAGAAAAATCCCTGATCAATGACCCCTTCTTCCAGAATCCTAGTCAATATAACTTGTTTATATATTGACGCTCCAGAAATGCATACCAAACCCTTTTTGAACTCGGTTATTGAATTCACCATGACAAGTCCCTCTGGCAGAGAATTCCATAGTCTCACAGCACTTACAGTAAAAGATCCTTTCTATGTTTATCGTAAAACTTTCGTTCCTCAGCTCAATAACGTAAAGGATGCCCCCTTGTTCTAGATACAGCCCTAGTGTATAAATAAATCTTGGGAGAGATCTCTAGTATTGACCTTTGATTGTTATTTAAACATATTTATTATTCCCCTCATGTCCCCCCGAAGCCTTCTTTTTTTTTTTTTTTTGTTTTTTTGGGGGGGGGGTGTCTTTTTTTATTTTTTTTTTTTTATTTTTTTTTTTTTTTTTGTTTTTTTTTTTTCTCTAAACTAAATAACCCTAATCTTGCCAATTCTTTCTGTGTAACTGTATCCACGCCAGGTCCCTTATTATTATTTTATGTTGCCCGCCTGTGGACCTGTCCAAGCTCTACAATGTCTTTCCTGTGCACTGGTGCCCAAAACTGTACACAATATTTCCATGTGTGGTCTAACCAGTGACTTGTATAATGGTAGTAGATAATGTTCTCCATCATGTCATCTAGGCCCCTTTTAATGCAGCCCCCATGATCCATTTGCTTTGGCTGCTGCATGCCTGACACGGCTGCTACAATTAAGTACTGTCCACCAGGATCCCAAGTCCATCTCCATGTCCACTTTTACCCAGTGTTTTTTCATTTAACAATGTAATCATTAATGGATTTCTTTTCCCCATGTGCAGTAACCTTGCATTTAACATGTTAAACCTCATCTGCCATTTCCCTGCCGCAGTAGCCTCCAACTTATCCAGATCCCTTTTCACACATTAAAAGACACATATTATCCTCTATTGTGTTGATTACTTTTACAGAGCTTAGTATTCGTCACAAAATCGATATTCTGTTGTGTAATCCCTGTGTAAGATCATTAATGAAAATGTTAAAGAGGATAGGGCCCCAGATACTGACCCCTTGTGGTACCCACTAGTAACAGCGATCCAGGTCTGAGTATGTACCCGTTATTACTACCCTTTGTTTTTCAATCAGTGAGCCAGTTACTTACCACCTTGCACACATTTTCCCCCATCCAAGCATTCACATTTTATTACAAACCTTTTATGTGGCACAGTAATCCAAATGCTTTAGAAAATCTAGATATAATGACATCCAGTCTCACCCCCGATCCAGTCCTACACTGACTTCCTCATAGAAGCCCTGATGAATTATCTGACAGGACCGATCCTTTCATGAACCCATGCTGGAACGGCGTTATACATTTATTTCAGTGAGATACTCAGGATAGCATCTCTGATAAAACTTCAAACATTTTACCTACAACAGAGTTTAAGCTTACTGCCTATAGTTTCCTGGATCACTTTTTGACACCCTTTTTGAATATTGGGCACCAAATTTCTCATGCGCCAATTCCATTGGACATACCCCATTATTAGACAGTCCATTAATATTAAGAATAGGGGCCTATCTATGACATCACTTAACTCTCTTAGGTACACGTGGGTTGTATGCCATCTGGACCGGGGATTTGTACTATTTTAATCTCCTAAGACGGATCTGCACTTCTTCCTGGTTAGACAAGAAACTTTTAGTGGAGTTTACCACCATTCTCCTCCTGTTCAAAGTAAGGTCATCCTCACTCGTAAATACAGTGGGAGAAAAAAGTGTTACTACGTTTGCTTTTTTCTCATCGCCCTCTACTGTCTCTCCCTCAGTATTTTCAAAAGGGCCAACATTTTCAGTTTTATCTTTTTCTATTTATATATTAAAAAATATTTTGGGGTTAGTTTTTTTACTTTCTATATCAATTGTCTTCCGTCTCCACTTTGCTTCCTTTATCTTATTTTACACACTTTATTTTTTTCCCTATAGCTTTCTTAGTGCCTCTTCACTGCCCTCCTGTTTTAGTAAATGGAAACGCTTTCATTTTTGTTTTTTATTTCCTCATTACATCCCTGTTGATCCACATCTGGTTTTTTCCTGTTTCTAATTTTAATTATTACCATAAGGTATGTACCTCTCACAAGTGTAGCCTAGGATGTTTTTAAAAAAATATCCCATTTATTATGTAGTTCTGCCATAATTAAAAACACATTGTCCCAGTCAATACGTATTTTAGGGCCTCCTAAGCAGAATAAAATTAGCCTTCCTAAAATTCAGTGTTTTAGTGGCTCCTTTGACAAAAAACCTCTATTGAAAGTATAAACGGAAATTTATTATATTATGGCACTATTCCCAAGGTGCCCCTCAACCTGAACCTTTGTTACACTGGTCAGGTCTATTAGTTAATAATTAGTCCTATAAGGGCCATTCCTCTAGTCGGTTCCATGCACCATTTGGCAAAGGTAATAATGCCTTAGTTATTGACAAAAACCTGTTTCCTTTATGAGAGCTACAAGCTTCAGATTCCAATTGATGTCTGGATAGTTTATAGGTCGCCCATATAATAACCTCATTTCTGATTAGCCGCCTCATCTATTCTTTGCCCTGAGGAGAACATCTCCCATGGGTTCTGTTAAATTTGTGGGCCAATAGCAGACCCCTATTAGTATTATAGTGTTACTGTTACCCCCATGTATATTTACCCATAATGAATCCACAATGTTCAAATACCTGTACCTATATCTTCCCGCATTGATTGGCTTCAGACTTTATTTTACAATAGAGAACAGACACCTCCCCCTTTCGGTCTATTACGATCCTTTCTAATAGACTGTAACCCTGCAATTTAACGCCAAGTCGTAGCTCTTCGCCGAGCCATGTCCTCAGTTACCCCACTATGTCATATTTTTTCTTCCAGCTATTAATACCTTCTAGTTCATTAATTTTGTTGGTCAGACACCCATGGCATTTGACAGCATCAATTTATTTATAGATTTTTCAGTTTGTATTCCTTTCTGCCTGATCTTTTTTTCTATTGCTACACCCCCTCCCTCCACTCCACCACCTGTTTTATTCCTAATTCCCAAGCTCTCCATCTTCACTATCTTGCATGCTATACTGTTAGTATTACCCTCCCCCCCCAGTCCCCTATTTAAATATTCCCTCCAACTTCCTGCCATTTTGTCCCCCAATACAGCTGCCTCCTCCCAAGTTAGTTGCAGCCCATCCCTAGCATAGAGTCCCCCTGTAGCAATACTAAGTCAGCACCAGTTTCTCCAAAAACCCAAATCCTCTTTCCTACACCAATTTTTGAGCCATTTTCACTTCTCTAATCACCCGCTGGCTCTTTGGTGTGGCTCTTGTAACAGGTAATATTTCGGAACATATTACCTTTGGAGGTCCCCTTGCCACCCTAGCATTTTGGCCTAAAGTCCCGAACATCGTTATTAAGGACACGCCACCTACCTCTAACTTTGTCATTGGTGCCAATGGTGACCCATGACAGCTGGATTTCAACAGCCCCACCCAGCAATCTTCAACCCATCCGCGATATTCGAACCCGGGCCCAGGTAAACAACACACCTGTTTCCGAACGATCCCGGCTTTGTGGCAGATTGCCCTGTCTGTGCCCCTAATAATTGAGTCCCCAACTACTAGCACCTGTCTAGCGATCTGCTGCGACTGTTGGCCGACAATGTTTGTGAGATCCGCTAGACTTGGCAAGGGCACCTTGGCGGGGTCCATGGCTGGATCTAACTGTAACGGCTGGTGGGGACCCTCTGGACCACCGCAAGCGATGATAGCTAAGCCACGCCAGGTAACGTAATCTAAGTAGCCCCCGGTTTTCACCAGAGCCCGCCGCAAAGCGGGATGGACTTGCTGCGGCGTGAGGCTACCAGGTCGTCCCCCCTGACGTGACTTGCTTGCGATGGCGGCCGAGGTGCAGCGTGGTACAGAGTCGTAGTCCGAGAATCGTAGTCGTGGGCAGGCAGAAGGTCAGGGCAGGGGGGCAATGGTTCGTGGTCGTAGACAGGCAGGAAGGACACGGCAGGCGGCAGAGCTTCGGAGTTAAGAAACGTAGCGAGAAAATCTGGTAAAAGGTTTAGGGCGAGAATACACTTTGGGGAAAACGCTTTAGCTAAGGCACGAGGCAACATAGATCCAGCAAGGAGTGATTGTGGGACGTGACCTTAAGTAGGGGAAGCGCCTGGCAATTAGCCAATTATCGGGGCGCTGGCCCTTTAAATCCTCGAACGAGCGCGCGCGCGCCTTAGGACACGGGCACGCGCGCCTCGGCCGGCAGAGGGCGCGGACAGCACAGGAGCGAGGTCAGGTGAGTCCCCTGCAGGCGCGGACCCCCGGCTCGTCCCGCTGCCAGCGGCGGAACCCGACCCGGGTGGGCGCCCGGGGGGGCGGCCGGGGGGGCGCCCGCGGCCCGCGGGCCGAGGAGCGGAGGGTACCGCGACAATGTGCCAGTAGTATGTTCATCATCTACCATTGTACATCCTGATACTTGACCTCCTTAGTTCAAAAACCATCTTAAACTGGGGAGGTCAGGTACTATGAATCTGTCCATATGTCTTTTTGCCTGGCAATGACACATATCTACAAATCTACCTTTTATACCTTGATGAACTATTCATGAAAGCTAGAGACTCATATTATGAGCGATGCAATTTATGGGATATTCATGATGGTTCTAATTAACCGAATGTTCAAGTTGAGGGATTCATAAACATTTATGACTTATTCATTAAATGTCATGACTACAGTATTTCAGGATTACTAAGGGAGGCATTTTCTAAATGTACTTTAATCATTAACACAATGTTACACGACTCCTCTACAACTCCAAATTTCTGCCAAGATGATTGGCTACAGTCGCTACATGGTTTCTGCTACAATATTCTGTTCTATGTAGAATAGTTGTTTGAAGGAGGAAGCAGTTCGATTTAGTATTTTAGGGTGTTTACTTGTCACATTAATTTAAACATGTAGACAAAGGTAAATAAAGATTATTACCAAATACATTGCTGTTCTGATTTTGCTTAATTTCATAGTTAGAGCAGTTCTTATCTTCTGCCTGTTTATAGAAGATTTCCTGGGCTGTGGACCCTCTCTCTGCTGTAACACCCCTGGCTGGGATGATGACACCGCTCCCTGCTGTGTCTTATCAGCAGCGTAGAAACTTGTTTATATTTCTTACTGACAAACTTTAACCCTTCAGGGCATGTCCCCACGGCACGGGTTTGTGGCCGGTTTTTCAGACGGTTTGCGGTTTTGCAGACCGTCTGAAAAACCGGCCACTAACGAGCACAACGGGCTTCTATGGAAAACCCGTGCAGCAGTCCCCACTGCACAGGCTTTCCACCTGGCGGGTTTGAAAAACCCGCCAGCCGTCCAAATAAGATCGAACATGCACATTCTTCCGTCCGGTTTTCGGACAGAATATGTGCATGTCCATGTGAAGGGGGAGGGCTTTTCTCTGCTCATCGCGGAGAAAAGCTGTCCCCGGCGGCCGTGTGAATGGCACTAAAATAGGACAAATACCGGTCGGATAAACTGACTGGTATTTGTCCTCTGCCGTGGGGACATGCCCTTAGAGTTCTGTAGCCTTGTATCCTGCTGTTCAACCCCTTTCCGCAGCAGACAGTTTTGACCTTTATGAAAGAGCACCATTTCTGAAATCTGACGTGTCACTTTATGTGTGAATAACATTTTGATACTTTGCCTATCCATGTGATTGAGAAATTGTTTTCTCGTGACACATTGTGCTTTAGTAAGTAAGTAAGAAATTTTGGTCTATACAATCCTTGTTTTCTGTCAAAAATATCAAAATGTGGTGAAAATTTTGAAAAATGTTCAAAATTAAAACATTTCTGCACATAAGACAGACATACCACACAAAATAGTTTATAACTAGCATCTACCATATATTTACCATATATATGAATTTTTTTTAAAAGTATTTTTTTTTTTACGACAATACGGGGCTTATAAATTTAGTAATAATTTTTCACATTTTCAAGAACATTTTAAGATTTATTTTAGGGACCAGTCTAGTTCTGAAGTGGCTTTGAGGGGCCTGTAGGTTAGATACCCCCATAAATAACTCCAACTAAGAAAATACACTCCTTAAAAGTATTCAAAACAGAATTTTGGAAGTCTATTGATCCTCTAAGTGTTTGACAGAAATTAAAGCATAGTGGAAGTGAAATTTCACTTTTTTTGCAGATTTTCAATTTAATACATTATTTACTGGAACACAGTAGATGTGACCAGGGAAATGCAACTTACTATTGATTCCCCTGATGCTACCATTTTAAGAGTTATCCCATATTTGACTCAACCATAAGCCTCAGAGTAGGAAGAGCACCTACTGAACTTTGGGGTCTCATTTTAATTAGGATTTTTTTAGGCGCCATTACAAGTTTGCGGACACACTAAGGTGCTAAAACTTAATAAACACTCCGAAAAATACCATATTTTACAAACTATACCCCTTAAGGAATATATCTAAGGTGTAGTGAAGAATATTGACCCTATAGGTGTTTCACAAATGTTTTTGCAATAGGCTGTGAAAATGAAAAATTTTTTTTTTCCAATAATCTGCAGTTTTAGCTGAATTTTTTGTTTAATTTTCACAAGGAATCCTGGAAAAAAAGCAATTTGTTATGCAAAATCTTAAAAGCTCAGAAATTTCTTAAATGTGGGTGTAAACTGCTGTTTTGGCGCATGGCCTATAAGGGAGGGAGCGCTATTTGGCTTTTGGAACGCAGATTTTGGTGGGTGCAATGTCACATTTGTAAAGCCCACAAAGTCCCAGAACAGGTAAAACCTTCCAGAAGTCGCCCCATTTTGGATTCAACACAACTTAGGGAACTTATCTAGGGGTTGTATAGTGCATTTTAGGCCCACAGATGTTTCGCGTATTTTTTTTTTAGCATTTAACAGTGAAAATGGTAAAAAAAAGCAGTCCTGCCACTGATTTTTGGGTTTCATTTTTACAGTGTTTGCCATGCAGTTTAATTAACATGATAACTTAACTATGCGGGTCGCTACAATTACCACAACCTCAATGTTAAAAATAGCATTTTTATGTTGTTCCATTGTAACAGCCAGTAACTTCAATGTAAAAATAACCCCAAAATCCGTCAGATTCAGTTTTTTTAGTGGAAACAATAGTGCAACATGCTATACTATTTTTTCCATAAAAAAATCAGAAAGCAAATGGAACAGTGCCAAAATGAAGCAAACTGAAATGCATTAAAATCAAAGGTAGACCGTTCTTTTCTGTTTTTCTGATTCCAAAACAGAATAGAACAATGGAAAAATATGAACCAGGCCCTAGGCTAAATTCATGTCACACATTCATTGTAAAAGGAGCTAAAACAAAGCCCCTTTTCTATAGAAACGTAACTTTGTATGAAAATGAAACCTATATTAGATGACTGGTTCCCAGAACTAGGCACAGATTAGGGTTAGGGTTCTATAGGTAACTCAAGAGCTACTGAATTACTATGATAACAACATCAAGTTGTTTGTACTGTAACTTATAGAGATGAGAATTTGGGCTGTATAGTTATACATATTTATTTTCACAATAAAATCTGTTTTGTTTTTCAAAAGGGTAGTTGTCATAACTGCTGAATTTCCCTGTCAGCGCAGCTGTGTGGAGGATAGTTGTCATTTCTATAGGAAAGAAAACTGTGGCTCTTATAAAAGAAACAGGTTATTGCAAATAATGAAAAATAATTACCTTTCCAACTGGTGCAGGAGCCGGCTCGAGGGAAGGCCTTTTTGGACTTAATATTGACTAACAAGCCTGACAGAGTAACAAAGGTTCAGGCTGGGGGGCACCTAGGAAATACTGACCACTATATAATAAATTTCCACTTATCCTTTTGTCAAGGATCCACAAAATCATAGCAAAAGGATGAGGTAGACTGTATCGTAAGCGTTTCCTGCTGAAAAAGTGCAGCTCCGCCTTAAGGAAATTAAAATAGACAAATTACCAGGTCCTGACGGTATACACCACTGTGTCCTAAGGGAATTAAGTAATGTCATAGTTAGTCCCTTGTTTTTAATATTTATGGATTGTATAGTAAAGGGTATGTTTCAAAGGATTGGCGCACAGCAAATGTGGTGCCAACATTCAAAAAGAGGTTAAAAGTGACCCTGGAAACTATAGGCCGGTAAGTTTAACCTCTGTTGTAGGTAAATTGTTTGAATCGAGGTGAGGCATTCAATGTCATATATCTGGATTTAGGAAGTATTTGATACTGTGCCACATAAAAGGTTGGTAAGTAAAATGAGAATGCTTGGGAAAATGTTTTCAAGTAGTTAAGTAACTGGCTCAGTGATAGAAAACAAAGGGTGGTGATTAATGGTACACACTCAGACTGGATCCCTGTTACTACTGTAAAGGTAATTCAGGGGGCAGAATTGGGCCCTATTTTTTTTAATATATTTATTATTGACCTCACAGAAGGATTGTACAGTAGAATATCAATATTTGCTGATTATACTAAACTGTGTAAAGTATTATACACAATAGAGAATAATATACTATTAACCCCTTAAGGACCCGCCGTTTTTTTTTTGGTGAGACGTTCGTTTTTCCCTCCTCGCCTTCTGAAAGCCATAACTTTTTTATTTTTCCACCTACATAGACACATGAGCATTTTTATTTTGCGGGACATGTATGTACTTTCTAATGGTGTTATTCACTATACTATAGAATATACTGGGAAAACTCAAAAAAATTCCAAGTGGGACAAATTGTGAAAAAAAAAAATGTATTTTCGCCATGTTTGCGGGGGTTTTGCTTTTACGGCATTCAATCTTCGGTAAATATAATGTGTTATCTGTATTCTTCAGGTTGTTATGCATCTGGCAATACCAAACATGTAGGGTTTCCGTTATGTTTTGGTACCGTAAAAAATTCCAAACATTTTCTATTTTTGAAATTTGCGCCACGGCGCCATTTTTTGCGACCAATAACTTTTTGTACTAAACCTACGGATGTCAGTAGGGGGGCATTTTTTGCAGGCTGAAGTGTACTTTTTTATCGCTAGCAGTTTGGAATGCATGCGACTTTTTTGATCATTTTTTTTCCATTTTTTGAGTGACGTAAAATGACCAAAAAACGCAATTTTGGCGTTTGGAATTTTTTTTTTCTTCTACGGTGTTCAGCGTGCGGGATAAATGATGTTATATTTTTATAGATCGGACTTTTTCGGACGCGGCGATACCACATATGTGTAACTTTTTTATTATTTTAATGATTTTATTTGTAAAATGGGGAAAGGGGGGTGATTTAAACTTTTAATACTTTTTTTTTTTGTACTTTAAAACTTTATTATTTTTTTTTTTTTACTGTAACATTAAGGCCACCTGTGGTACTTGACCACTAGGTGGCGCGATTGTTAATACAACCTAATGCATTGCATAGGCAAGGCATTAGGGTGTACCAAGATGGCGGTTTCCCCACTTCCTGTCGGCGGACGGGAGGGGGGCAAACCGGCCAGGGTAAGTGGCGGGAGCCTTCCCAAGGCTCCCCACCACAATGCCCGGTGATCGGATCGGCGCAGCATAGCTGCGCTTATGCCGATCACCGCACGATCGGTGCGCGGGCACTGATCGGCGTTAATTCAGACGCCGCGGCCATTTTTGCCGCGGCGCCTGATGGGTAAAACAGTGCCGGCGGGTGGAGGCACCCGCCGGCGCTGTTACTGCCGGGTGTTAGCGGCGATTTGCCGCTAACACCCAGCGGCTGTGCGGGGGGGTCGCGGAGCGATCCCCCTGCAAAGCCCCTTAGCGGCCCTGGGACGTACTCATACGCCCAGGTCGTTAAGGGGTTAAAAAGCGATCTGGATAAGTTGGAAAACTGAGCAGGGAAGTGGTAGATGAGGTTTAACATGGATAAATGAAAGGTTATGCACATGGGAAGGAAAAATCTATTCCATGAATAGTTATTACCATATATACTCGAGTATAAGCTGAGCTTTACAGCACAAAAAATGTACTGAAAAATTCCTCCTCGGCTTATACTCAAGTCACTGTCGGCGCTCGGGCGCTACAATGACCCGGGCGCGGGCAGGGACACTTCAGCTATATACAACTCCTCAGAGAGCGTATATAGCTGAATTCTGAGTCATTCGATAGTGTTCGGGCGCTGCCATGGCCCGGGCGCTGTCGGCGATCTCTTCACCTGTATGTGGGAGCGCATACAGGTGAAGATACCACTGCGGAGCAGAGAGTGAGCACTCCCTGCTCCATAGTGGACTCCGGATGGCTGCAGACTTGCTTCATGCCATGGTCCTTGCAGACATGGCTGTTTCTCTGCTTTGTTCCGTTTCCCTGCAGCCGCTGCTGCGGTCCTGTCTCCGTGCAGGCCGGTCCAAGTACTCACCTAGCTGTGTTCCTATCTATGTCTGAATACGCTCCCTAGGGGGCGTGCACGCCCGCTGGACTGGATTTAAAGGTACAGTGTACCTATTACCTGTCCAATGACCTACAACCTTCCGGGATAAAAGGAACTTCCTGCCTCTGCATCAGGGTCAGTCCATTAATGTCCATCTGAGCTCCTGACTACTCCTGTTGGTTTCTGTTGTTCCTGTGTTAACCCTGTGTTACCTGCAGATAACCCCTGTATTACCTGCTTCTACTCCTGCTGTTCCTGCCGTTGCACCACTCTATTTCCTGCTGTTATCCTGATGTTGTAACAGTCCGGTACCTGTCTGGGACTCTGTTACCTGACTATGGTTATGCCCATGTGTACTTGCCTGTCATCGTTCCAATAACTCTATTACCTGCCTACAGCTATACTCACTTGGACTCATCATCTTCGTCAGCACCCGGTGTCCTTGTCCTGCATGTCAGCTGCCACCGCTAGTAGCCTACCATCTATGCTTGCGGTGGCCCAGAGGATCCACAATACCTGGTGTTCTACAGTGTCAGTCTTAACTGACCCATTGAAATGTGACAGAATGAACTGACCATGATTCCCGCCGATGTGACCCTGCCTGACTCCCAGCACCTTATAGCCATAGTCACCCGTCATGGCGTCCACCTGGAGGTACTTTTCTGAAGCTACAGTCTGTAACCGCACATTTGGATGAAGTTACTTTGGCACTAGCACTTTCAACTGTAGTAGCTCCGCCTTCCAGTGTCAGTCCCAGTCCAGAGCTCCTGTAACCGCTGGTTCATGGTTCGCCCAGAGTAACTGTTCCCACTGGCTCATGGTTCGCCCAGAGCTCCTGTTCCCACTGGCTTATGGTTCGCCCAGAGTTCCTGTTCCCACTGGCTTATGGTTCGCCCAGAGCTCCTGTTCCCACTGGCTTATGGTTCGCCCAGAGCTCCTGTACCTACTGGCTCATGGTTTGCCCAGAGCCTGCTGGACCTGCTGGCTCATGGTTCGCCCAGAGTTCCTGTTCCCACTGCCTCATGGTTCGCCCAGAGCTCCTGTACCTGCCGGCTCCTGGTTAGGCCAGAGCTCCTGTACCCACTGGTTCACGGTTCACCAGGGCGTCGGTACCCGCTGACTCATGGTTTCGCCCCCTGTTTAACGCCTAGTCCAAGAAGTTTTCCGGGACTGGTTAGTCATCCCCTCTGAAGACTGTTCTTGGGAATCCGAGGAAGAGGTGGTTGCCCCATTTTGCCCGAAAGAAGAGGGGCTTTGAGAAGGGGGTACTGTCACACTTCACGCTGTGGTGCTAGGCACGGACCGCGGATGTGCCCGTATCTTTGCTATGCCCCTGTCCCTGTTTGCTGCTGTCTTGCCCCATGCTGCAGTCCTCGCGGGCATGGCTGTGTCTCTGATGAGTTCCCTGTTCCCTTTACCTCCTGCTGCAGTCCTGTCTCCATGCAGACCAGTCCCTGCTTTGTCCCATGTTTCTGAGAACTCACCTAGTTGTGTTCCTGTATGGGTCTGCACATGCTCCCTAGGGGTCGCGCCTGTCCGCTGGTCTGGATTTAAAGGAACAGCATACCAATTACCTGTCCAAGGACCTACGACCTTCCGGGATAAAAGGAACTTCTTGCCTCTGCTTCAGGGTCAGTTTATTAATGTCCATCTGAGCTCCTAACCACTGCTGCTTGCTTCTGTTGTTCCAGTGTTAACCCTGTTATACCTGCTTCTACTTCTGCTGTTTCTGCCATTGCAGCAGTCTAATTCCTACTGTTATCCTGACTTTGTACCAGTCCGTTACCTGCCTGGGACTCTGTTACCTGACTATGGTTATGTCCATTTGTGCTTGTCTGTCATCGTGCCAGGGACTCTGTTACCTGCCTATGGCTATACCCACAAGGACCTGTCACCTCTGTCAGCACCTGGTGTCCTTGTCCTGCATGTCGGCTGCCACCGCTAGTAGCCTACCATATACGCTCACGGTGGCCTAGAGGATCTACAATACCTGGTGTTCTACAGTGTCAGTCTTGACTGACTCAAAGATACGTGACACATAAAAGGGGACTGTGGATTCTGGAGAAGGGTCGTTGACTCAGGGATTTATTCTGATTGCCAGATTGGAGTTGGAGCGGCATTTTTTCCCTAAAATTAGGACAATTGGCTTCTACCTCTTGGGAGGGGGGGGGGGGTTTGCCTTCCTCTGGATCAACTCTATAGCACAATAAGCTGAACTGGATGGATGTTTGTGTCTTTTCTGCCTTACAAATTATGTAACTGTAAATTTAAAATTATTTTTATTCACATTGAAAGAGAAAAAGACATGGACCGCATATCCATAGTCTATAAGTTGATCTAGGGCTGCTAAGTGAAAATTTACAATAATGAAAGAGGTTTTTAGTATACTTTTCAAACTATATAAGCCCACTTGCCACTTCACAGTCACTTCTTTTAAGTGGATTCCTACACTGCATGGCCACCACCACAACAGCAGCAACGCCAAATTATTTTCAGCCTTTCTTTAAGCATTCACTTTTTTAATAGCAAGTCACATGGTATAATTAACAAGTTAACTTTATTATGTTTGTTTATATGAATATGGCAGTCTCGACCAATTCAGCAGCTGAAACGTGCTACTGATTCTGCTCTGAGGTTCAAGCTCTCACTGTGCTTGTCACAGTACTGGAGTCAGGTAGTGGATCCTCTGTCATCCATGAGTTTTGTCATAGCACCATGCCGATGAACGAAGTCTAAAGAGTTCCCTATTCTACACTCTTTAAAGGGAACCTGTCACATAGTTTTTGCCCCCCTTGATGAGGACAGCACAAGCTAGTGTCAGACCTGGTGTTCCCAGCCCTGTGTCCCTGATTCGGGAAGATGCTGTAGTTGTAGAGCATTTACCCCTCAAATATTATTCATGAGCAGGTGTTAGCTCCACCCACCAAAGGCTAGCTCCACCCACTGACAGTTATTCACATGTTTCTAGTAATAGGTTTGTCAGTTGAGGTGGGCTGGGCTAGCCTCCGATTGGCCGGGTTTGATAAAAACTGACACTCTGAAGGACTCTTCGAATGACTCTTCTGGCTGAAAACTGCAGATTTGAGCATTAAATACAGTACACGAAAACTACAGCATCTTACAGAATAAGGGACACAGCGCTGGAAACAGCATGTCTGACACTACCCTCTTCTGTCCTCAGCCAGGTGGGCAAAAACAATGTGACAGGTTCTCTTTAACCTCTTATTTATGGAATGTAAACCTAGCTGTTGGGAAGTTCCAAGCTGCTATCCCCAACATGGTCAGTTGATGGCTGGCATGCGCACATGGTACTGGAGGAATAGGCAGAGGTCAGGAAAGTCTGAGATCTTTTGTAAATGTGTCACAGGCAGAAGGTCAATGCAGGCAGCAAACTAACAGAAAGGTTAGGAACTAGCCAAAGATTAAACCAGAAAATTGTTCACAGGAATTTCTATCTCTAAACACAACGTTAGCACACCAAAAAACTGGCACAAGAGGAAGGGTGAGATGCACATAAAATGGGTAAGGTGACAGAACATTGGCGAGGAACAGTGCGCGTGCACCCAAGACGAGAGACTGGAGCACCAACCTAGAGCAGCTGGCGAAGGAGGGAGTGAATGTACTGCACAGTGTGGTTTAGCAGTAAATGAGTGATTGTAGCTGAGGGGATGGGCCGTGGTTTGACTAGTAACCGTGCTGTAAATACATGGCATGGCATCTTAATGTCTTTCAAACCATAATGTAAATGTCTAGTGTGGGTCGGAAAGAAGTTAAAGGGGTTTTCCTGTACTTTACTGCTGGTGGTCTATCATCACTAGGATAGGTCATTAAAGGGGTTTTGCCAAGTAAAATTGACGTGGGAAGCTTGCAAAGGAAACAAACATTTTCACCATTCATTATTATTACAAATTCTGCACCGTTTTTGTTTTAGCTGTTCCTTTAGTGATCCATTGTTTACAGCTCGTCTCCAGGGGATACGACCATGGCTGAGAGCTTCTCACTCCTGGTCGCACATGCTCAGACATCACTTCTCCTCTCAGGCAGCTACTGAGTGTTCAAACCCCAGGTGCTATAATTTTACTCCCGTCCTCTCTACTCCTTAGTAATTAGTCAAACAGTGCAAATAAATAAAAAAGAAACATCAATCAGGTCTGTGCTTTGATAAAGAGAAAAAAACTCCACAGGTTTGGTTCCTGCAGGGATTTGAATCTAGGACCCTTGTGCCTGGAGATAAAAAAAAACTTTACATCTCAGCTACTTACAATGCTTTACATACAGAGAGAGAGGAAAAGGCATGATGATGTCATCTTGCTCAGTCACATGATATGCAATTCAAACAAATCACACACGCCCCTTTCTGAGCACACATAGTTGAAGAGCTACATGCAGGAGGTATGAAATGAGATTGTGGCAAAACCCCTTTAACATTTGATTGGTGCAGGTGTAATATTAAACTCCTGAAAAAAACATTTAAGTAGCGCTTTAGTTCTTTTCCCCAAAATATCTGTTTTTTTGGTGTGAAAGCAGATCTGGAAAGCCACTGGTGGATGTAATTTATTTGAGAGCAAAATGAAGCATTAAGGTCAATTAATGAAACAAGATAAGTCTGAAATAAAGTTCATTGCATCAGTAACAGAAAGGGATCACAGTACAAACCTAACTGCTTGTTTCTTTGCTTTTCCACAGGCAATCCTCTCTGTAGTGATCAGTTTTAATCCTTGATACATTTGAGCTATATCCAGGCAATCCCAATATGCACAATGAAAATCGGTTAGGTATGATTAATCCGCTCACCCATGAGAGAGCTTGATCAGTGATTATAACCCAGGGCTATTACATGTTTTTCAAATGGCAGAGGAGTAATTGCACAATTGCAACTGCCTGTGTACCTATCATCAGATAATCCACTCCAGTGATGGTGACAAATTACTTCTAAATACTGGTATGAAAGAGCCGACGGGAAAAGTGTTAAACGCAGCCTTAGATTGGACTTATGTTATCTTGAGTTGTGCGTGTGATTTAGTGAGTGATAATATGGTTTCAGATGCAAATTGTGTTGTTACGGGAGGTACATAGCCACATTGCACTACAGCGCTACATTTCCATGATTACAAGCTAGAAGAATATGGAATATGGTTTGGAGTAGAACTATACAGGAAAATATATATTTTTTTACACAAAAGGAGATTGAATAGTATAGTGTGATGAGCTATTTCTACTACACTTGAAATACCCTAATTACAAGATTTATCGAACTCCATGGCAGATATTTTTAGGCTTTAAGTGCAGACTTTCTGCTTCTTAATCATTGCTAAACTATTGAAGTGGAGACAAGGTACAGCAAGAGAGGAATAGGATCCAAGTTCTAACAGTAACTTATAAATACAAAGTCCACACCATAATTTCTTAAGAACAGTGTACTCCTTTATTAGGGCAAGGTCTCAGTATGACGCATTTCAGGGCTATATACACCGCTTTATCAGATGTGAGACTTTCTGCGGGATGCTGAACACACAGATGAGAGCACTGCCTTCTCCTGCCAGGGTCAGTGCCTGCGTACCTTACTTCCGGGGATGATTGCAGGGCAGAGTTGACAGTGGATGGAGCCGAGGTAATGTACCCACAGCTCACAACTCTGCCAACAGTTTGAACAATAAACCCTGCCTGCTCCTGCTTTTCCTGTCACCCACCGCCTGCCTACCCAGACACCTGCTATGGATTCTGGAGATGTTGTTTTTGAGGTGTAGGTGACATGAGCAGGTGAGGGATTAAATATAGCGAGTGAAGGACAGACTGGAGTCTTGTATAAACCAAAGACAGTGGGCCTGCTGCCTAGGAACTAAGGTGGTACCACACACCGAAATAATGGACATATGTGAAAATTTAGTTATACAAAATAAAAAAAGGAGAGGCAAGCAAAAAGTCCAATACTTAGCGATTGGGCAGAAAATCTACACAAATTAGCTTAGATTGGATCCCCAGCTTGTGTTGTTTGATAAGGACTAGGTATGTTCACATGGCTGATTTGAAGGCCATTTTCAGTGCGGTTGGATTCCGCTCCCAAAAAAACAGAATTAAAAATGATTCTAAAATGAATCCAATTCATTTCCATTGATTTCTAAATAAAACTGCATCATCGTTCATATGCAGTTCTTACTCGCTTATTTTCAGCGTTGGAAAAATAAGTGACGTGAATTCTTCAGGCGTCTCCGGTAGTGATGAGCGATTACGTTGACTATCATCATCGGGTCAATAGTCGATATCGGCAATTATCAAGACGATTTCCGATAGTCGATAATAGTTTATCGCCGATGACCATTAAGTTCTATGGGAGAGGAACAACACCTTCATTCTTACACCCAAACAGGGGTGGAGAAGCTGGAATTAACATCCACAACAGTCAAATGGATACGTGCTACATCTTAGGCAACACACTTAGGTTATAAAAGCCATAGAAAAAAAGTCACAGACCATTCACTATCCCTGTCTTGTACCACAGCATGACCCTTAAATCTGCATGACCCACAAATTAAAAAGTGCCAGAAGGCAGTATGATTTGAACCATCATTTTACTTGAACTGGACATTGACTATACCTGTGCTGGACCACAGTATGACCATTAAACCTGTCTGGCCCACAGATTAAAAAGTGCCGGAAAAAGGAGTCTTTCAACCACCATTTTAGTTGAACTGGACATATGACTATACCTGTTCTGTACCACAGTATGACCATTAAACCTGTCTGACCTACAGATTAAAAAGTGCCAGAAAAAGGAGTTTTTGAACCACCATTTTAGTTGAACTGGACATTGACTATGACTGTCCTGAACCGCAGTATGACTATTAAACCTCCCTGACCCACAGATTAAAAAGTGCCGGAAAAAGGAGTCTTTCAACCCCCATCTTAGTTGAACTGGACATTGACTATGCCTGTCCTGGACCGCAGTATGACCATTAAACCTGTCTGACCCACAGATTAAAAAGTGCTGGAAAAAAGGAGTCTTTCAACCACCATTTTAGTTGAACTGGACATTGACTATGCCTGTCCTGTACCACAGTATGACCATTAAACCTATCTGACCCACAGATTAAAAAGTGCTGGGAAAAGGCGTCTTTGAACCACCATTTTAGTTGAACTTGACATTGACTATACCTGTCCTGGGCCACAGCATGAGCACCAAACCTGCATTACCCCCAGATTTAAAAACTGCCGGAAAAAGTAGTCTTTTTAACCACCATTTTAGTTGAACTGGACATTGACTATACCTGTCCTGGGTAACCTATATCTGTTCAAGTCTTCCTGTACCTCCCTTGTACAATTCAGAGGAATATTTGTATCAGCTATTTTGTACATGCAGGTTTTTTAGTAGTTTAATTCTAGAAAACACATTTTTAAAATAGGATGGAATCCACCACGTCTTTGTTTCTCTTTTTTTTAATTGTATTAAATGGGTTGTCTCACTACAGGAATTGCTAGCTATTTTAAAGATCTTGCAAAAACAAGTAATTTTGCAATATGTGTCCATTAACAGTGTCCTATCTATTCCTGTTTTTGACACCATCACCCTTGAGCCACTTTTGACATTGTGAAGAACAAATGTCTGTTATAAACTACATTTTTAGATTATGAACTGTAGTATAGCTGCATTCCACAGCAAAATGCCCCCCAAAATTCAAAACATGACCCTTGAGCCACGTTTGACAATGGTGAAGATCAAATGTCTGTTAGAAACCACATTTTTTAGAATAGGCACTGTAGTACCTGTAGGACCTGTAGTATAGAGGCATTTTTGCCCCCAAAAATTCTAAACATGACCCTTGAGCCACTTTTGACAATTGTGAAGAACAAATGTCTGTTAGAAACAACATTTTTTAGAATAGGACCTGTAGTATAGCTGCATTTCACAGCAAAATGCCCCCAAAAATTCCAAACATGACCCTTGAGCCACTCTTGACAATTGTGAAGAACAAATGTCTGTTAGAAACCACATTTTTTTATAATAGGACCTGTATATTGCTGCATTTGAAAGCAGCATGACCAAAAAACTTATAAAAATGACTTCTCAACCACTGTTAAAAATTGTGAGGGAGAAATGCCACTTAAAAGCCACATTTCTGTTCCAAAGGACCATGATTATAGCTGTATCTCACAGCAACATGACCTCAAAACCATTGACAATGCGAAAAATTCTAAAGATAAAGTGAGTAAATGGAATACGATTTTGTCAATAAACCTTCGTGTCTTTTACAGTCTCCACACCGCAAAACCAGCAAAATGATCTTTTGGAAACTGAGACTAAAAATTGCAGAGAGAAATGATCATTTTAAAAAAACATTTTTCAAGAGGACCATTTCTGTTTGAAGAGGAATGTGAAGTATACCGGCAACTAATCGGTGACCTCGGCAATTGGGGCCACAACATCATCAGAGATCCATGCCTGATTCATCTTGATGAAAGTCAAACGATTCACATTATCTGTGGAAAGCCGGATGCGTTTGTCTGTAATGACTCCTCCAGCTGTGCTGAAGGTCCGCTCAGATATGACGCTGGCTGCTGGGCAGGACAACACCTCTATGGCGTGGCGAGCGAGCTCGGGCCATTCATCTATTTTGGATACCCAGAAGTCAATTGGGTCCGGAACACATCCAAAAACATCAGTGTTGAGACGCAGATAGTCGTGCACCATGATCTTAAGCTGGTCTCTGTGTGTTGTATGTGTGCCCTGCATTACATGCGTTGGTGAGGTGGTAAATAAAGATTGCCAGAGGTTACTCATTAGGCTTCTGCCACATTTCCTGCTGCTGCCGCTGCGGCTGCTTGGCACTCTACTGCTGTCACGTCGCTGACTTTGTTCCATCGTGACATTTGAAGAACGTGAAGCAGACGAAACAGATGTCTCCAGTTCATTAATCAGCAAGGTCTCCATTTCCTGCATTTTACTCTCTATTTGGGTGGGTGGAAGGAAAGTGCTGAGTTTTGTTGTTCATTTTGATGGCCTTAATGCGAGGATCATGTTGGAGGAAATGGAGCATCCAAGCACTCATGTGAGAGATGGAGCCTTGATTTCCCAAGCCTCTGGGTCGAGGGGCACTAGCAAACTGATCTTCCTCATCTTCCTCCTCTGCCTCAAATTCGCGCCCAAACCCCTTTCCCAAAGGGGGGACGTCCCGGGAACGTCGGTGTCCAGGAATACCTCCTCCTCCTCCGCTTCCCCGGACGCTTC
>JAODAL010029067.1:0-52247 GCA_025379985.1 Phyllomedusa bahiana | reverse complement strand
TATAGCAATTGCCTCCACCTAATGACGGGGGCTGGGGGACACACAGCTCAGTCACTCTACCCAGGTCTCTGATAGTGATCTCTGTACAGTGGTGCAATGTGCACGTCCACCAAGACTGGGGTGGAGGACACAATGCTCAGTCATCTCCATTAGTTTATCTGTTTTGGGAAAACGGGTGTTGGTGCTGTCTTCTGAAGCCGAAAGTTAGAAAATTTCTTAGGTAAAGACAATTGGAACAAAGAAAACAAATACAGTAGCCGAAAGCCGGGTGTCTGCCCTGTCATGTGACAGAGGCATTTGGGTTTTTACCCCAGCTTTCCCCGGGGGCACAGAAAAGGACTTGTGCTTGGTTGTGCTCTAGGACGATAAAGGGGTCTTCCCGGGGGCGCTGTTTTCGGGGAGGCGCTCTCTCATTTGGCTTTTCTTGCTGCCACATTAATAGTCAGTAGAATCCCGTGCGCACATGAAAGGCGGCCATGGCGAACCGGACTGCGCGCTTAGAGATACGAGCAGCAGAGAGGCGGCGAGGAGGAACAAAGAGCACAAAGCGAGGCCAAGGTGACGAGGGCGGACATCTGAGGCACGGCCCCCCCCCACGGTCACAGGACACAGCTCCCGAAATCAGCTCCATTTACTCAAGATGCAAATGCAAAGTTATAAAGCAGAAGAGGATTGTGGGAAGTTCATTAACATGGAAACAAGGTCCCTCTGCCTCCTTGCACAATAAAACCCCCCACCCCCGTATTCACGGGTTGAAAAAAAACATCACCCCCAATGTTGCGGGGACGGGGGCGGGGGCCTTTCGGACCGGGGGGATGGCCCCACCTTCATTTTGAGGGGGGGTTCCCAAGGGGGTCGGGGGGGCTGTCCACTCCAGTGAGTCAGTAAGGGGGGGGCTTGACCACTCTCAGTGAGTCTACGGGGGGCGGGCTGTGACACCTCTCAGTGATGTAGTACAGGGGGCGGGGTTGACCCCTCTCAGTATGTCATAAAGGGGGGGGGGGCTGTGCCCACCTCTCAGTGAGTCAGTATAGGGGGGGGGCTGTGAAACCCAATCATGTGTCAGTACAGGGGCGGGTGTGACCCCCCTCGTGAGTCAGTACGGGGGGGGGCTGTACCCCCCTCGGATGTCAGTCGGGGCGGGCGTGCCCCACCTCTCAGTGTGTCATGCAGGGGGGGGGCTGTGACCCCCTAAAATTGATGTCATAAGGGGGGGGGCTGTGACCATTGGGGATGTCAGACGGGGGGGCGGGGGTGACCCTTCAGTGATGTCAAGTACGGGGGGGCGGGCTGTGACCCCCTCTCAGTTGTCAAAAAGGGGCGGGGTTTTGCCCACCCTCAGTGATGCAGTACGGGGGGGGGGGCTGTGACCCCCTTCCAGGATGCAGTACGGGGGGCGGGGGTACCCCCTTCAGTGATGTAGTCGGGGGGGGGTGTGACCCCCCCTTTCAGTGTGTATGAGGGGGGGGGGTGACCACCTCTCAGTGATGCGGTACGGGGGCGGGGCTGTACCCCTCTCGTGTGTCAGAAAGGGGGGCGGGGCTTGACCCCTTCAGTGATGTTTTACGGGGGGGGGTTGACCCCTCCTGATGCGTACAGGGGGGGGGGCTGTACCCCTCTGTGATGTCTAAAAAGGGGGGGGGGTTTGACCCCTCTAAAATTCAGACAGGGGGGGGGCTGTGACCACCTCTCAGTGTGTCAGTACAGGGGGCGGGGTGTGACCCCTTCGTGAGTCAGTCAGGGGGCGGGGCTGTGACCCCCTCTCAGGATGTAGTACAGGGGGGGGGCTGTGACCACCTCTCAGTGATGTCAGTACAGGGGGCGGGGCTGGGCCCACCTCCCCACGGGGGGGTTTGGGGTCATACAGGGGCGGGGCTGGGACCACCTCTCTTGATGTAGAAAGGGGGGCGGGTGTGCCCACCCTCTTTTATGTAGTACAGGGGGGGGGCTGTGGCCCCACCTCCCCGTGATGCATACAGGGGCGGGGATGTGACACCCTCAGTGATGTCGGTAAGGGGGCGGGGCTGTGCCCCCTCCCCGTGATGTCGTACGGGGGGGGGGCTGTGACCACCTCTCGTGATGTCAGTACAGGGGGCGGGGGTGACCCCTCTCGTGATGTCTACAGGGGGTGGGGTGTGACCACCTCGTGAGTCTGCAGGGGGGGGGGCTGTGACCCCCTCTCAGTGTTGTGGGGGCGGGTTCCAGGGAAACGGGGGGGACTTTTCCACCTCTCATGAGTCAGTCAGGGGGGGGGTGTGACACCTCCCCTATGTCAGTACAGGGGGGGGGGCTGTTAAAAAACCCACCTTCATGATGTCAGGGGGCGGGGCTTTGACCCCTCTCAGTGATGTCAGTACAGGGGGGGGGTGTGACCCCCAGTGAGTCATGGGGGGGGGGCTGTGACCCCTTTCAGGATGCAGTACAGGGGGGGGTGACCACCTCTCAGTGATGTTTCAGGGGGGGGGGCTGTGACCACCTTCGGGAATGTCAGTCAGGGGGCGGGGCTGTACCCCCTTCAGGATGTCAGTAAGGGGGGGGGCTGCACCCTCAGTGATTCAGTACGGGGGGCGGGGCTGTGACCACCTCTCGTGATGTCGTACAGGGGGGGGCGTAAAAACCCTCTCAGTGATGTCAGTACAGGGGGGGGGGCCCACCTCCCCGTGATGTCATACAGGGGGGGGGCGGGACCACCTCCCCAGTGATGTCAGTAAGGGGGGCGGGGCTGTGCCACCTTCCGAGGTCGTCAGGGGGGGATGCCTCCTCTAGTGATGTCAGTAAGGGGGCGGGGCTGTGACCCTCCCCCGGATCATCAGGGGCGGGGCTGTACACCTCTCAGTGATGTCATACAGGGGGCGGGGTGACCTCCTCTCGTGTGTCGTCAGGGGGGGGGCTTGACCACCTCTCATGTTCAGTACAGGGGGGGGTTTGGACCCCTTCAGTGAGTCATCAGGGGGGGGCTGTGACCACCTTCGTGAGTCTTACAGGGGGGGGGGTGTGACCCCTTCAGTAAAGTCATACGGGGGGGGGCTTTTGTGGGGAAAACCCCCTCCCCGTGATGTCAGAACCGGGGGGGCTGTGACCACCTTGGGGACACAATTTTGGAGCTTTCAGAAAGTAATTAATGGAATAGCCTTCCTTAAAATTTGGGGAATAAAGTATTAGTCGCCCCCAATGTCAATTTCCCCCTTGATGAGGCCCTGTAACGAATCATGGTCGCCCCTCACTAGGGAGAAAAAATGAGAAAAAAAAATCCAGAAAACCCATCGTTGATCTGGAAAAATTTATTTGCAGTTTAGGGGTGGAAAATAAGTTTTTGGGCCCCCCCGACAAAAAGCAGATTTCTGCTCTCCGGCTGGGACTGCTTTTTTGTAAGGGGCCCTTTGCCCTCCCCCCTCATCCCCTGTATAATGGTCCTGTAAAAAGACACCTCCACAACCCCATCACACTCCAAACCCCACTATGGTAAACCAAAAAAGCTGGCGAAGACACCGAAAAAAAAGAGGGCACCCTGCACCAGGAAGACTGAACGCGGGGAAAAAATACCTGTGGGGCAATAATTGTGAAGGGGGAGACTGCAAGACCCCTGATAACCTCATCCATCTGGGGAACCCGCAAGATCTCCCCCCTGTGGGGTCACAGTGATCACAAGAACGGGGGAAAATCCCAAAAACCAACCGGGGGGACCTAGTAAACCGAAAAGAGTGGGACCAACGTAACAAAGGCTCCCACGTAAAACACCACCCCCCAACCCCGCTGTCCCAAAGGTTTCCCCCCTGCAAACCACTACGCCCATCGTAACCATGCACGCCGGGGACCAGACCTGCGGCCAAAAGGGCCCCCTGTTTAAACCCCACTACAGTCCATCAGTAACCCTGCACCCCCAGGACTCAGACCTGCAGTCCGACGGTCCCTGCTTAACCATTATGTCCATCAGTAACCACTGCACCGCGGGGGGACTAGACCCTGCAGTCCCAAACTGCCCCCTGCTTAAGCCATACATGCCCATCAGTAACACACTGCACCCCCAGGACTCAGATTGCAGTGCCAGAGTGTCCCCTGCTTAAGACACTACATGTCCACAGTAACTCACTGCACCGACAGGACTCAGAACATTGACAGTGCCAGACGTGTCCCTGCTTAAGCCGTTACATTGTCCATCAGTAACACATGCCACCCGCAGGGACTTGATCCTGCAGTGCACAGACGTGTCCCCCTGCTTAGACACTACCTGTCCTTCAGTAACACACTGCACCGGCGGACTCGATATGCAGTGCCAGACGTCTTGTCTGTCCCTGCTTAAGCCTTTTACTGTCCATCAGTAAAACACTGCCACGCCAGGAACTCAGATCATGCAGGTGCAGAGTGTCCCTGCTTTGAAGCCCGACTTGGTCCATTCAGTAACACACTGCACCCAAGGGACTCAGATCCCTGCAGGGCAGACATGTTACTCTGCTTAGGCCAAGTTAGATTCATGTCCATCAGTAACACAATGCACCGACCAGGGACTTCAGATCCTGGCAGTGACCGAAGTGGTACCTGCTTAAGACACTACATGGTCCATACAGTTAAAACACTTGCACCGCCAGGGGACTCAGATCCTTGCAGTTGGCCAGACGTATGTACCCTGCTTATGGGACTCTAATGTATTCAGTAAAACACTGCACCGCCAGGGACTTCAGATCCTGCGTGCCAGACGTTCTACTTCAAGCCACTTACATTGTCCATCAGTAAACACACTGCACCAGCCAGGGACTCAGTTCTCAGTGCCAGGACGTGTCCCTGCTTAAGCCAGTGCATGGTCCATTAGTTAACACTGCCACCGCCAGGGACTCAGATCCTGCAGTGCGAGAGTGTCCCTGCTTAAGCCAGTATATGTCTGTCCAGGTTTGTGAAGTTGAGTATAGTGTAGTTTGCTGGAGAGCATTTGGATGATCCAGAAGAGTATTGGGAGAACGGTCATATGGTCGGGTTGAAACCAAAGTAGAACTGATTGTAGAAACAAAATTCGTCGTGTGTTGAGGAGAGAGAAGGCTTCTTAGTGCATCCAAAGAACACCAGACCTACTGTGAAGCATGGGGGAGGGGGAGGCTACACAGGACCTACGTGTAGCATGAGGGGGGGGGGGGGGGGGGGGGGCAAACACCAGCTACTGTGAAGAATGGGGGTAGGGGGGGGAATGGCAAGGCAATGGCAACACCGGACCTACTGTGAGCATGGGGTGGGGGGGGTCAGCACCAACCTACTTGAAGCTAGGGGGGGGGGCAACAGACCTACTGTGAAGCATGGGGGGGAGCAACACCAGACCTGCTGTAAGCATGGGGGGGGGGGCTACACCAGACATGATGTGAAGCATGGGGGGAGGGGCAACACCAGACCTTCTGTGAAGCATGGGGGGGGGAGGCAACACCAGACATGCTGTGAAGCATGGGGGAGGGGGGGCAACACAGAGCTAGCTGTGAGAGCATGGGGGTGGGCAAACCAGACCTACTGTTAAGCATGGGGGTGGGGGGGCAAACCAGACCTACTGTGAGCATGGGGTGGGGGCACACACTCCAGACCTACTGTGAAGCATGGGGAGGCAACACCAGACCTACTGTGAAGCATGGGGGGGGCAACACCAGACCTACTGAGAAGCATGGGGGGGTGGGGCAACAACAGACCGACTGTGAAGCATGTGGGGGCGGGCTACACCAGACCTACTGTGAGCCTGGGGGGGGGGGGCAAAAAGACTACTGTGAAGCATGGGGGGAGGGGGGGGCATCACCAGACTACTGTGAAGCCTGGGGGGGGGCAACACAGACCTACTGTGAATGCATGGGGAGGGGGCATCACCAGACCTACTGTGAAGCATGAGGGAGAGAGGCCAAACACCAGACCGACTGTGAAGAATGGGGTGGGGGGGGAGGAGGGGGACATTATCAGACCTACTGTCGAAAGCATGGGGTGGGGGCAACACCAGACCTACTGTGAAGCATGGGGGGCAAAACCTGATCTTCTCGTGAAGCCATGAGGGGGGGCAACACAGACCTACATGTGAAGCATGGGGGGGGGCAACACCAGATCTACTGTGAAGCATGGGGGGAGGGAGGGCAAACCAGCTACTGTGAAGCATGGGGGTGGGGGCTAACACCAGACCTACTGTGAAAGCATGGGGGGGAAGAGCAAACCAGACCTACTGTGAAGCATGTGGGGGGGGGTGGGAAGGGAACTTCAGGCCTACAGTGATGCTGGGGGGAAACAACCGACCTGCTGTGAAGGCATTGTGGGGGGGGGCAACACTCCAGACCTACTGTGAAGCATGGGGGGGGGGGGGGCCAACACCGAACCTTACTGTGCTGCATGGGAGGGGGGCAACACAGACCTACTGTGAAGCCATGGGGGGGGGGCCAGTACCACAGTACCAGACCTACTGTGAAGCATGGGGGGGGCAACACCAGACCTACTGTGAAGCCTGGTGGGGGGGGGGGTGGGCTATACCAGGACTTATTGTGAATCATGGGGAGGGGGGGGGCAAACACCAGAGCCTTCTGGAAGCATGGGGGGGGGCAAGGGACCACCAGACCTACTGTGAAGATGGGGGGGGCAACCCAGACTACTGTGTTGAAGCATGGGGGGGGGGCAAAAACACCAGACCTTAATGTGAAGCTTATGGGGGGGGGGGCAACACCAGGCCTCTGTGAAGCATGGGGGGGAGCAACACCAGACCTACTGTGAAGCATGGGGGGGGGGGGGGGGCAACCACAGAACTACTGTGAAGCTTGGGGGGGGGCGCAACACCAGACCTTCTGTGAAGCATGGGGGGGGGGGGCAACACCATACCTACTGTGAAGCAGGGGGGGGGGGCAACACCAGAATACTGTGAAGTGGGGGGGGGCAGGCCACAACACCAGACCTCCTGTGAAGCATGGGCGGGAGGGGGGGGGGGGTCAACACAGACTACTGTGAAGCATGCGGGGGTGTGAGGGCAATCCAGACCTACTGTGAAGATGGGGGGGGGGGGGGCCAGGCTGGGGGGGGCAGGCAACACCAGACCTACTGTGAAGCATGAGGGGGAGGGCAAACACCGACCTTACTGTGAAGCATGGGGGGGGGGGGGGCAAACACCAGACCTAGTGTGAAGCATGGGGGAGGGCAAACACAGAACTTACTGTGAAAGCATGGGGGGGGGGGGGGCAACACCAGACCTACTGTTGAAGCTGGGGGGGGAGGGAACACAGACCTATGTGAAGCATGGGGGTGGGGGAGCAACACCCAGATCCTACTGTGAAGATGGGGGGGACAAACCAGAACCATACTGTGAAGCATGGAGGGGGGAAACCAGACTACTGTGAAGCAATGGGGGGGGGGGGGGCAACACCAGACCTATGTGAAGCATGGGGGGGGGGAGGCTCAACACCAGACCTACTGTGAAGCATGGGGAGGCAAACCACCAGCCTCTGTGATGCATGGGGGGGGCAACACCAGACCTACTGTGAAGCATGGGGGGGGGGCAGCACCAGATCTACTGTGAAACATTGGGAGGGGGCAACACAGACCACTGTGAAGCATGGGGGGCTGTAACACAGACCTTACTGTGAGCAATGGGGGGGGGGAGGGGCAACACCAGTCCTACTGTGGAAAGCATGGGGGGGCAAGGCAACACAGACCTAGGTGAAAGCATGGGGGGGGGGGGGGGTGGGCCAACACCAGACCTACTGTGAAGCATGGGGGGGGGCGGCAACACCAGACCTACTGTGAAGCATGGGGGGGGGGGGGCAACACCAGACCTACTGTGAGTATGGGGGGGGGCAAACTCCAGACCTACTGTGATAGTATGGTGGGGGGGCAACATCCGGACCTATGTGAAGCCTGGGGTGGGCAACTCACCAGACTACTGTGAAGCATGGTGGGGGGGGGGCAACACCAGACCTACTGTGAAACATCGGGGGGGGGGGCAAACCAGACTACTGCTGAAGCACGGGAGGGGAGGGCAACACCAGACCTACTGGGAAACATGGAGGGGGGGGGGCAACACCAGAACCTTGGAAGCATGGGGGGGGGGGGGCAACACCAGACCTATGCGAAGCCATGGGGGGGGGGGCAACACAGACTACTGTGTAGCATGGGGGGGGGCAAACCCCAGACCTACTGTGAAGATGGGGGGGGACCATCACCAGCCCTACTGTGAAGCATGGGGGGGGGGCAAACACCAAGACCTACTGTGAAGCATGAGGGGGGTGGAGGGCAACTACCAGACCTGCTGTGAAGCATGGGGGGGGCAAAACCAGACCTACTGTGAAGCATGGTGGGGGCAGCACCAGAACTACTGTGAAGCATGGGGGGGGGCGGGGGCTAACACCAGACCTACTGTGAAGTCTTTGGGGTGGGGGGCATAAATCAGACCAACTGTGAAGCATGGGGGGGGGCAAACCAGACCTACTGTGAGAAGCCATGGGGGGCAACACCGACCTACTGTCGAAGCCATGGGGAGGAAGGAACACCCGACCACTGTGAAGCATGGGGGGAGCAACACCAGTCCTACTGTGAAGCTGATGGGGGGGGGGGGCAACACCAGACCAACTGTGAAGCATGGGGGAGCAACACCAGACCTTACTGTTGAAGCGATGGGGGGGGGGGGGCAACACCCAGACCTACTGTTGAAGAATGGGGGGGGCTAACACAAGACATACTGTGAAGCATGGGGGGGGGCCAACCACAGACCCTACTGTGAAGATAGGGCGGTTGTGGGGAGGTGTGTTGGCCAACACCAGACCTAACAGTGAAGCCTGGGGTGGGCAAACACCAGACCTAACTGTGATGCATGGTGGGGGGGGGGGAACACCAGACCTACTGTGAAGCATGTGGGGGCAACACCAGACCTACTGTGAAACATGTGGGGGGCAACACCACGACTTACTGTGAGCAATGGGTGGGGGGGAACACCAGACCTACTGTGAAGCATGGGGGGGGGCAACACCAGACCAACTGTGAAGCATGGGGGGGGGGGGCAACAACAGACCTACTGTGAAGCATGGGGGGGGGGCAACACCAGACCCACTGTGAAGCATGGAGGGGGGGGCAAGCAAACAACAGACCTATTGTGACGCATGGGGAGGGGGCAACACCAGAACAACTGTGAAGCATGGGGGGGGGGGGCACAACCAGTCCTACTGTGAGGCCTGGGGGGGGGGGCAACTACACCAGAGCCTACTGTGAAGCATGGGGGGGGCTACACATGACCACTTCTGTGAAGCAATGGGGGGGGCAACACCAGACTCCTGTGCAGCATTGTGGGGGAGGGAACACAGGACTACTGTGAAGCATGGGGGGGCAACACCAGAACCTATGTGATGATGGGGGGGGTCAACACCAGGGACCTACTGTGAAGCATGGGGGGGGGCACACAGACTATGTGAAGCATGGAGGGGGGGCAACACCAGACCTACTGTGATGCATGGGGGGGGGGGGCAACACAGACTACTGTTGAAGCATGGGTGGGGGGGGGCAACACCAGACCTACTGTGAAGCAGTGGGGGGGGGGGGGCAAAACACAGACCTACTGTGAAGCATGGGCGGGCGGGGGGGTCAAAACAAGACTACTGTGAAGCATGTGGGGGGGAGCAACTACCAGACCTACTGTGAAGCTGGGGTAGGGGGCAAAACGGCAACACCAGACCTACTGTGAAGAATGTGGGGGGGGGGGGAAAAACACCAGACCTACTGTGAAGCATGGGGTGGGGGGCAACACCAGTCCTAACTTTGAAGCATGGGGCCCCCCCCCCCCCCCCCCCCGGGGTAACACACAGACCTACTGTGAAGCATGGGGGGGGGGGCATCACCAGACCTGCTGTGATAGATGGGGGGGGCAAAACACCAGACCTGCTGTGAAAGCATGGGGGGGGGGGAACACCAGACCTTATTGTGAAGCATGGGGGGGGGGCATCACCAGACCTGTAGTGATAGCATGTGGGAGGGCATAACCAGACCTACTGTTGGAGAATGGGGGGGGGGGCACATCAGGCTTTGGGGCTGTTTCTCTGCAAAGGGACCAGGGCGACTGATCCGTGCACATGAAAGAATGAATGGGGCCGGGTATCGTGCGGTGCAAACCACCTTCCATCAGCAAGGGCATTTGAAGTTGAGCGTGGTGGGTCTGGCAGCTATGTACAATGAAGGAGTGGCTTCATGAGAAGCATTTCAAGGTCCTGGAGTGGCCTAGCCAGTCTCCAGATCTCATCCCCATAGAAAACCATTGGAGGGAGTTGAAAGTCCGTGTTGCCAGTGACAGCCCCAAAACATCCTTGCTCTAGAGGAGATCTGCTGGAGGAATGGGCCAACATAGAAGCACCAGTGTGCACCAACCTTGTAACATCCCAGCACAGTGTGCACCAACCTTGTCACATCCCAGCCACACTGTGCACCAACCTCATCCCAGCACAGTGTGCACCAACCTTGTAAACATCCACCGCACAGTGTGCGCCAACCTTGTAACATCTCCAGCACAGTGTGCACCAAACCTTGTAACATCCAGCACAGTGTGCGCCAACCTTGTAACTTCCAGCACAGTGTGCGCCCAACCTTGTAACATCCCAGCACTGTGTGCACACCAACATGTCACATCCAGCACAGTGGTGCACCAACCTTTGTAACATCCCAGACAGTGTGCACCAACCTTGTACATCCCAGCCCTGTGTGCGCCAACTTGTAACCTCCAGCACAGTGTTGCACAAACCTTGTAACATCCCCTGCCCTGTTTTTGTGCGGCCAACATTGTAACATTCCCAGCACAGTGTGCACAACCTTGTAATCATCCCAGCCCGTTGTGCGCCAACCTTGTATACATCCAGCACAGTGTGCACCAACCTTGTAACATCCCAGCACAGTGTGCGGCAACCTGTGACATCTAGCTCGGATAGAGCGCCATCCTTGGTGATCCCTGCCAGTGTGCGCCAGACCTTGTAACATCCAGCACTGTGTGCACCAACCTTGTAAACATCCCCAGACAGTGTGCGCCAACCTTGTAACATACGCCAGCTCAGCAGGTGTGCGCAACCTTGTAACATCCCAGGCACAGTGTGCACAAACCTTGTAACATCCCTGCACTCAGTGTGACACCACCTTGTAACATATCAGCACAGTGTGCGCCAACTTGTAACATCCCAGCACAGTGTGCACCAATCCTGTCATCCACGCACGTGTGCACTCAACCTTGTAACATCCCAGCACAGTGTGCACCAACCTTTGTAACATCCTCGCACAGTGTGGCATACCTTGTAACATCCCAGCACAGTGTGCTCCTACCTTGTAACATCCCAGCACAGTGTGCGCCCACCTTGTAACATCCCAGCACAGTGTGCGCCAACCTTGTAACATCCCAGCACAGTGTGGCCAAACTTGTACCATCCCTTCACAGTTGTGCGGCAACCTTGTAACACCCCAGGCACAGGTGCGCCAACCTTTTGTAACATCCCAGCACAGTGTTGCGCCATACCTGTTGTAAACATCCCAGCCAACCAGTGTGCACAACCTAGTAACATCCCAGCCACAGTGTGCACCAACCTTGTAACATCCAGCTACAGTGTGCACCATCCTTGTTACATCCAAGCCACAGTGTGCGCCGACCGGTGATTACCTTCCCAGCACAGTGTGCACCTACCTTGTTAAAATCCAGAAACAGTGTGCTCCACTTGTTACATCCAGCCACAGTGTGCGCCAACCTCGTAACATCCCAGGCACAGTGTGCTACCCAACCTTGTAACATCCCAGCACCAGTTGCTCCATACCCTGTAAGCATCCGCACAGTTGTGCGCCAACCTTGTAACATTCCCAGCACAGTGTGCGCCAACCTTTGAACATCCCATTGCCACAAGTGTGCTCCAACTTGTAACATCCAGCTCAGTGTGCACCTTCCTGTAAACTCCCAGCACAGTTTGCCCAACCTTGTAACATCACAAGCACAGTGTGCACCACTTTGGTAAACCATCAACTGGCAGTGTCTGCACCAACCATGTAATCATCTAAGCATCAGTGTTGTAACGACCTCCTTGTTAACATCCCAGCACAGTGTGCACCAACCTTGTTAATACATCCTAGCACAGTGTGCGGCCAACTTGTTAACATCCCAGGCACAGTGTGCACAACCTTGGAACATCCCAGGCATCAGTGTGCGCAAACTTGTAACATCCCAGCACAGGTGTGCGCCGACCTCGTGTACATCCCAGCACATGTGCTCAACTTGTAACATCCCAGCCCAGTACAGTTTGCTACACCAATCCTTGTAACATCCCAGCCAGTTGTGCACCAACTTGTAACTATCCCAGCCCAGTGTGCACCAACCTCCTAACATCCCGCACAGTGTGCAACAATCCGACATCCCGACAGTGGTGCGCCAACTTGTAAATCCCATGCACGATAGTGTGCACCAACCATGTAACATCCCAGCACATGTGTTGCGCCAACTTGTAACATCCCAGCACAAGTGTGCACAACCTTGTAACATCCCAGCACAGTGTGCAACAACCTTGTAAAATTCCAGCACAGTGTGCACCAACCTTGTAACATCCCAGCACAGTGTGCACCAACCTCATCCCAGCCCAGTGTGCACCAACCTTGTAACATCCCAGCACAGTGGATGGCCATGCCTTGTGACATCCCTGCACAGTGTGCGGCCAACCTTGTAACATACAGCACAGCTGTGCACCACACTCCTTACATCCCAGCACAGTGTGCACCAACCTCGTGACATCCCCGCACAGTGTGCGCCAACCTTGTAAACATCACCAGCACAGGGTGCACAACCTTGTAAATCCATGACAGTGTGCTCCAACCCTGTAACATATTCCCTAGCACAGTGTGCGCCAACTTGTAACATCCCAGCACAGTGTGCACCAACCTTGTAACATCCCAGCACAGTGTGCACCAACACCTGTGTAACATCCTGCCACAGTGTGCTCCAACCTTGAACATCCCAGCACAGTGTGCACCTTCCTTGTAACTGTCCCAGCACAGTTTGCCCCAAACCTTGTTACATCCCATCACAGTGGTGCTCCATCCTTGTAACTGCCCAGCACAGTGTGCGCCTACCTTGGGTGGGGACCCTCCCAGCACAGTCGTGACGACTTGTAATCAATTCCACAGCCTCAGTGTGCCCAACCTTGTAACATCCCAGCCAGTGTGCTCCAACTTGATAACATCCCGCACAATGTGCGCCAACCTTGTACATCCCAAGCACAGTGTGCACCAACCTTGTTACATCAAAGCACAGTGTGCGCCATCCTATTTGTAAACATCACAGCACAGGAGTGCACCATACCTTGTACAACTACAGCACAGTATGTGCGCCAACCTTGTAACATCCCAGCCAGTGTGCGCCATCTTGTAACATCAGCACAGTGTGCACCACCTTGTAACATCCAGCACCAGTGTTGCACCAACCTTGTAACATAAGCACAGTGTTGCACCACCTTGTAACATCCCAGCACCTTGTGCACCAACCTTGTAACTTTCCCTGCACAGTGTGCGCCAACCTGTGTAACATCCCAGCAAGTGTGCACCAACCTTGTTAACATCCAGCACAGTGTGCGCCAACCTTGTAAATCCAGCCACGTGTTGCTCCAAACCTTGACATCCCCAGCACAGTGTGCACCAACCTTGTACATCCCAGCACTGTGGTGCACCAATCCTAGTTCATCCAGCACAGTGTGCACAACCTTTGTACATCCCAGCACAGTGTGCGCAACTTGTAACATCCCAGCACAGTGTGCGCCAACCTTGTAACAACCCAGCCACAGTTTGTGCGCCAACCTTGTAACTTTCCCAGCACAGTGTGCGCCAACCTTGTTAACATCCAGACAGAGTTGGCGCGCCTTGTGACATCCCTGCACAGAGTGCGCCAACCTTGTACATCCCAGCACAGTGTGCCACGACTTGTTGTAACACTCCCAGCCACAGTGTGCACCTACCTTGTAAACATCCAGCAGCCACTACTGTACGCCAACCTTGTAACATCCGCACACAGTGTGCGCGACCTTGTAACATCCCAGACAGTGTGTGCGCCAACCTTGTACATCCCAGGCACAGTGTGCTCCAACCTTGTAAATCCCAGCACAGTTATGCTCCAACCTTGTTGACATCCCGGCAAAGTGTGCGCCGGCACCTTGTAACATCCCAGCAACCAGTGTGCGGGCCCCACAACCCTGTAAATCCAGGCACAGTGTGCGCCAACCTTGTATCATCCCTGCTCAGTTGTGCGCCCAAACCTTGTAAAATCCCAGCACAGTGTGCTCCAACCTTGTAATCAATTATCCCAGCACAGTTATGTGCGCCAACCTTGGTAACATCCAAGCATGTGTCACCACCTAATGTGACATCTCCAGCACAGTGTGCGCCAACCTTGTTAACATCCCAGCTACAGTGTGCTCCAACTTGTATCATCCCAGCACAGTGTGCTCCAACCTTTAACATCCCTGCAACAGTGGCGCCTACCTTGTAACATCACCTGCATAGTGTGCACCATCCTTTGTAACATCCCAGCACAGTGTGCGCCAACAATGTAAAATCCAGCACAGTGTGCACAACCTTGTAACATCCAGCACAGTGTGCACAACCTTGTTAACTTCCCATAACAGTGTTGCACCTACCATTGTACATTCCCAGCACAGCTGGTAGCGCCAAATCTGTAACATCCCAGCACAGTGTGCTGCATACTTGTAAATCCCAGCACAGTGTGCACCAATCCTTGTAACATCCAGCACAGTGTGCTCCATCCTTGTGACATCCCTGCACAGTGTGACGCCTACCTTGTAAAAACATATTCACATCACAGTGTGCGCCAACCTTGGTAACATCCCCAGCACTGTTGTGCGCATAACCTTGTAATTTCCCAGCCACAGTGTGCACCATCCTTGTAACATCCAGCACAGTGTGCACCAACTTGTAACATTCCGCACAGTGTGCACCCAAACCTTGTAAATCATCCCGAGCACAGTGTGCACCAACCTTGCTTTAACATCCCAGACCACAAGTGTCACCATACCTTGTTAACATCCCAGCACTGTGTTGCATCTCTGACCTTGTAACATCCCAGACAGTGTGCACCACCTGTAACATCCCTGACAGTGTGCACCAACCTTGTAACATCCAGCACAGTGTGACGCCGACCTTTGTTAACATCCCAGGCACAGTGTGCGGCCAACCTTGTAACATCCCAGCACAGTGTGAACCAACTTGTAACATCCCAGCACAGTGATGCGCAACCTTGTAACATCCCAGCACAGTGTGCGCCAACCTTGTAACATCCCAGCACAGTGTGCGCCTACCTTGTAACATCACAGCACAGTGTGCACAACCTTGTAACATCCCAGCTCAGTGCTGCCACACAAACCTTGTAACATCCCAGCACAGGGTGCGCCAACTAGTAACCATCCCAGGCACACGTTGTGCAGCAACCTTGTTACATCCAGAACAGTGTGCACCAACCTTGTAACTTCCCAGCAACCGAGTGTGCGCCACCTTGTAACATCCCAAGCACTGTGTGCGCCAACTTGTATACTATACCAGCACTGTTGTGCACCAACATATTGTAACATACAGCCACAGTGTGCTCCAACCTGGTGACCATCCAGCAGCAAGTGTGCTCCAACCTTGTAAAACATCCCAGCACAGTGCTGCACCAACCTTGTAACATTTCCCCAAAGGGCCACGTGTGCTCCAACCTTGTAACATCCCAGCCACAGTGTGGCCACTCGTAACATCCCAGACTGTGTGCACCAACCTTGTAACATCCCAGCCACAGTGTGTCCAACCTTGTAATCATCCCAGCCACTGTGTTGCACCTAAACCTTGTAAAGCATCCCAGCACCTAGTGTAGCGCCTCCTTGTAACATCCCAGCACAGGGTTCACCATACCTGTAACATCCCTGCACAGTGTGCACCATCCTTTGTTAATCATTCCAGCACAGTGTGCGCATCCTTGTAACATCCCAGCACAGTGGTGCTCCAACCTCTGTAACTATTCCCTGCACAGTGTGCGCCCATCTCTTGTAACATCCCAGCCACATGTGTGCTCCAACCTTGTTGACATCCCAGCAGCAGGTGTGCACCAACCTTGTACATCCCCTGCAACAGTGTGTCCAAACTTGTAACTTGTAACATCCCATGAGCTCCACAGTGATAATCCCATCGTGCCACAACCTTGAATCATCCCTGCACTGTGATGCTCCATCCTTGTAACATCCCAGCTCAGTGTGCTTCCAACATGTGTACTTGCCAGTACAAGTGGCTCCAAACCTGGTAACATCCCAGCCACTGTGTGCACCTTCTTGTACATCCTCAGCCTCATGTGCTCCAACTTTGTAATCCCGCCACTCTGTGTGCACCAACTCTGTAACATCCCTAGCACAGTGTGCGCAATCCTTGTAACTTCCAGCACTAGTGTGCACCAACCTTGTTATTTCCACAGCATATGTGTGCGACCAACCTTGTGAACTTCCCAGGCCTCTGTGTGCAGCCTTCATTGTAACATCCCAGCACAGTGTGCGCCATCCTTGTAAACATCCAGCACAGTGTGCGCCATCCATTGTGTATACAGCAGTGTGCACAACCTTGTAAATCCCAGCACAGTTGTGCACAAACCTTGTAACTTGCCTCAGCACAGTGGTGCGCCTACTTTGTAACATAACACACAGTGTGCACCGATCTTGTAACATCCAGCACAGTGTGCAGCCAAACCTTGTATACATACCCAGCACAGTGTGCTACATCTTGTTACTTCCTGCACAGTGTGCGCATACTTGTGAAACTTCCCAGCAGCAGTGTGCTCATAACTGTGTAATCCCAGGCCACAGTGTGCTCCAACTTGTAACATCCCAGCACGTGTGCTCCAACCTGGTACATCCACCCCAGCCACAGTCGTGCCACCTACCTTGTAACTTACCAGCCACATGTGCTCCCAACCTTGTAACATCCCAGCTACTGTGATGCACCAACCTTGTAAAATTCCGTGCACCGTGTGCGCCCAACCTGGTAACATCCGCACAAGTGAGCACCAACCTGTGTAACATCACCAGCACCAGTGTGCACCCAACCTTTGGAACATCCAGCACAGTGTGCGCCAACTTGTAATGTAACATCCCAGCACAGTGTGCTCCAACCTTGTAACATCCCAGCACAGTGCGCCAACCTTTGTAACATCCAGACAGTGTGCACCGACCTTGTAACATCCCATGCAAATCGTGCGACCAACGTGTAACATCCCAGTCCCCAGTGGGCACCAACCTGTGTAACATCAGCCACAGTGGGCCAACCTTGTATACATACAGCACAGTGTGCAGCCAACCTTGTTAACATCCGCACAGTGGTGCCCAACCTTGTAACATTCCCAGCCAGTGTGCGCCGAACCTGATTGTAAACATCCCAGCACAGTGTGCTCCAACCTTGTAACATATCAGCACAGTGTGCGCCAACCTTGTAAATCCCTGCACTGTGTGCACCAACCTTGTAAACATCCCGCACAGTGTGCACAACCTTGTATACATCACAGCACAGTGGTGCACCAACCTGTAAACATCCCAGTACCAGTGTGCACCCATCCTCTATCCTCCAGGCACAGTGTGCGCCACTTGTATAACATCCCAGCACAGTGTGCACCAAACTTGTGACAATCCCAGCACAGTGTGCACCAACCTTTAACATCCAGCACAGTGTGCACCAACCTTGTAACATCCGCACAGTGTGCACCAACCTTCTAACATCCAGCACAGTGTGCATACCAACCTTGTAAATATCCCAGCACCAGTGTGCTCCCAACCTTGTTACATCCCAGCACAGTGTGCACCAACCTTGTAACATTCCTCCGCACAGTGTGCAACAACCTTCGTAACATCCCCGCACAGTGTGCACAACTTGTAACATCCAGCAAAGTGGTGCACCAACCTTGTTCATCCCAGCACAGGTGTGCTTCCAACCTGGTAACTCCCAGCACCAGTGTGCGCAAGACCTTGTAACACCCGCCTCAGTGTGCGCAACCTTGTAAACATCCCCGCACCAGTGTGCACCAACCTCGTGACATCCCAGCACCAGTGTGCGCCAATTTGTAAACATCCCAGCCACGTGTGCAACCAACCTTGTAACATCCCTGCACATAGTGCTCCAACCTTGTAACAGCCCAGCCACAGTGAGCACAACCTTGTAACATCACCTGCACCAGGTTGTGCGCCAACCTTGTAAACATCCAGACTGTGTGCGCCAAACTTGTAACATCCCGCACAGTGTGCGCCAAATCCAAGCACAGTGTGCACAACCTCATCCCAGCACAGTGTGCGCAACCTTGTAACTTCACTAGCACCAGTGTGCCACATACCTGGTACATCCCAGGCACCGTGTGCGCCAACTTGTAACATCCCAGCACAGTCGTGCGCACCAACCTTGTAACATCCCAGCACAGTGTGCACCCACAACCTTATAACATCCCAGACACAGTGTGCACCACCCGTGTCAACATCCCCGCACAGTGTGCACCACTTTGTAAACAATACCTGCACAGTTGTGCGCCACCTTGTAACATCCCAGCACCAGTGTGCAACCAACCTCTGTAAAAATCCCAGCACAGTGTGCACCATCCTTGTAAAAACATCCCAGAAGTGTGCGCCATCCTTGTTGTAACATCCAGCACTGTGTGCACCAACTTGTACACATCCCAGCAACAGTGTGCGCCAACCTTGTTGTAACATCCCAGCACAGTGTGCAGCCGACCTTAGTCACCTCCAGCACAGTGTGCACCTAACCTCATGACATCCAGACACAGGGTGTGCAACCTTGTAACATACCTAACACAGGTGCCCCAACCTTGTAACAGCCCAGCAAGTGTGCACCAACTTGTAACATCCCCTAGCACAGTGTGCGCTCAACCTTGTAACATCAGGCACAGTGTGCGCCAACTTGTAACATCCGCACAGTGTGCACCTCAACACTTGTAAATCCAGCACAGGACTGTGCACCTAACCTATCCCAGGCACTGTGTGCACCCAACCTCATCCAGTCAGTGTGCACCAAAAACTCATTCCAGACAGTGGTGCGCCAACTTGTAACATCCCTGCACCAGTGTGCGCACAACCTTTGTAACATCCAGCACAGTGTGCGCCAACCTTGTAGATCCCAGCACAGTGGGCACCAACCTTGTAACATCCCAGCACAGTAGGCACCAATCCTTGTAAACAATTCCAGCACAGTGTGACCATCCTTGTGGACATCCAGCACAGTGTGCTGCCAACTTGTAACATACACGGCACAGTGTGCACCAACCTGGTATAAATCCCAGACAGTGTGCACCAACCTTGTAACAACCCAGCACAGTGTGCGCCAACCTTGTAACATCCCCGCACAGTGTGCACCAAACCTTGAACATACCCAGCACAGTGTGCGCCAACCTTGGTAAACTCCCAGCTAGGTGGTGCGCCAACCTTGTAACATATCTGCACAGTGTGCGCCAACCTTGTAACATCCCAGCACAGTGAGCACCAACTTGTACATCCTGCCACCAGTGTGCACCAACCTTCTGACATCCCAGCACAGTGTGCGCCAACCTTTGTAACATCCCCGCACAGTGTGCACCAACCTTGTTACATCCCAGCACAGTGTGGCGCCATCCTTGTTAACATCCCAGCACAGTAGTGCGCCAACCTTGTAACATCCCAGCAAGTGTGCGCCAACTTGTATAGCATCCCTGCACAGTGTGCGCCAACCTTGTAACATCCCCGCACTGTGTGCGCCAACCTTGTAAATCAGCACAGTGTGCACCCCAACCTCCTGACATCCAGCACAGTGTGCACAACCTCCTGAATACCCAGCACCAGTGTGCGCAACCTCGTGATCATCCACAGCACAGTGTTGCGCCATCCTTGTAACATCCCAGCACAGTGTGACCAATCCTTGGTAACATCCCAGCACAGGTGTGCACAACTTGTGACATCCAGAGCACAGTGTGCGCCAACCTTGTAACATTCCAGCACAGTGCTGCGCCACCTTGTACATCCCAGCACAGTGTGCCCATCCTTGTAACATCCAGCACAGGTGTGCACCAACCTGGTAACTCCAGCACAGTGTGCAACAACCTTGTACTCCCTAGCACAGTGTGCGCCAATGTGTAACATCCCCAGCACAGTGTGCGAAACCTTTGAACATCCCAGCACAGGTGTGCGCCAACTCCTTGTAACATATCAGCACCAGTGTGCACAACCTTGTAACAACCCAGCACAGTGTGCGTGCCAACCTAGTAAATCCCAGCACAGTGTGCACAACTCCTGACATCCTGCACAGTGTGCTCCAACCTTGTAACATCCAGCACAGGTGCGCCAACTTGATGTAACATCCCAGACAGTGTGCACACCTCTGAAATCCCAAGCACAGTGTGCACAACCTCCTGACTTCCCAGCACCCAGTGTGCGCCAACTCGTGACATTCCCTGCACCAGTGTGCGCCATACCTGTGTATCATCTCCAGCTCAGTGTGCGCAACTTGTAAATCCCAGCACAGTGTGCACCAACTGTGTAAATCCAGCCACAGTGGTGCACAACCTTGTTACATCCCAGCCACAGTGTGCACCACCTGGTTACATCCCAGCATACAGTGTGCACCAACCTTGTAAAAACAATCCCCTGACAGTGTGCACCAACCTGTAAATCCAGCCACAGTGTGCACTCCAACCTTGTAATAATCCAGCACAGTGTGGCCCCAACTTGTAACTTCCCTGCCACAGGCGTGCTCCAACTTGTAATACATCAGCACCAGTGTGCACCAACCTGGTACATCCAGCACAGTGTGCACAACCTTGTAACATCCCTGCACAGTGTGCACCAACCTTGTAACATGCCAGAAAGTGTGCATCAACCGTGTAAATCCCAGCCTCAGTGGGCACAAACCTTGTAACATCCAGACAGTGTGCGCACTTGTAACTCCAGCACAGTGGTCATCCAACTTGTAAATCCCAGCCACAGTGTGCACCAACCTCTGTAAACATCCAGACACGTGTCCACCAACCTTGTAACATTCAGAACACATGTAGTGCGCCAAACCTTGTAACATCCCAGCCACTGTTGTGCACCAACCTTGTAACCTCCAGCTACAGTGTGCACCATCCTTGTCAGAAGAAACCGTCCGACCTCTGTCATTGCAAACAAAGGAGATAGAACAAAGTATTGAGATTAACTTTTGTTATTGACCAAATACTTATTTTCCGCCATAATTTGCAAAAAAATTCTTTCCAGATCAGACAATGGGATTTTCGGGATTTGTTTCCTAATTTTGTCTGTCATTGTTGAGGTCGACCTTTGATGTCAGTTACAGGGACGCCTTATCAAGGGGGGGGAACATGCCACTATCGGGGCGCTAATGACTTTTTTTACCGCAACTGTATCTATAGTGTGGGACGTCATGTCTGATCACAGGGTCGTTATATCAGTGATGTCTGGGATTTGTACCTATTCCCTCTGCATTGTACAGCGCTGTGGAATATGTTGGTGCTATATAAGGATAGCTTCTGTTGAGCCGTCACCCCGAGTATTTGAGGCTCTCACTCGGCCCCGCCTCCTGGTTGTCAGCTCGCTTTCCTCCGGTGAGAGGTGTCATGGCGGCACGGCGGCGCAGAGTAATCGCCAGTTGCACCTGAACCGTATTTACATCTTTCTTCCCATTTATTTGTATCTAATAATCCCATTTCCTTTCTCTCCTTGCAGAGCACCTGTCAGGGAGACGCGGCGGCGGCGGCTGAGTGGGCTGCGCTCGCCGCCATATTATCGCGCTTCTCTCCTCTCCTGTAATTATGTTGATCCTAAAACAACTCGATGACAGCTCCGAGTCTCCGGCACAATCTCCGCTGCCGCCTTCTAGAACGCGACGCATCTATAATCTGCGCGGATATTGTGTGCGAGGCCGGGATCGGCCGCCCCTGTCATCTGCCGCGACAAGAAATAGCGGAAACTCTCATCAGGAGTCGTTACTACAAGAACAGACGGCAACATAAGGGGTGCAAAGACCGTACCCCAAAATATCTCAGCCCAACCCAGGGGGCAAAGACCTCACCGCTATATATCCCAACCCGACCCCGGAGCGCAATGACCTCACCCCAATATATCCCACCCCGACCTCGGGAGGCAAAGACATCACCCCAGTATATCCCAACCCAGGGGGCAAAGACCTCATCCCAAAATATCCCAACCCGTCCTCAGGGGGCAAAGACCTCATCCCAAAATATCCCAACCCAGCCCCGGAGCGCAAAGACCTCACCGCTATATATCCCAACCCGGCTCCAGGGGGCAAAGACCTCACCCCAATATATCCCAACCCGACCCTGGGAGGCAAAGACCTCACCCCAAAATATCCCAACCCGTCCTCAGGGGGCAAAGACCTCATCCCAAAATATCCCAACCCAGCCCCGGAGCGCAAAGACCTCACCCCAAATATATCAGCCCAAACCAGGGGGCAAAGAACTCACCCCAAAATATCTCAGCCCATCCCCAGGGGGCAAAGACCTCACCCCAAAATATCCCAACCCAGCCCCGGAGCGCAAAGACCTCACCGCTATATATCCCAACCCGACCCCAGGGGGCAAAGACCTCACCCCAATATCTCCCAACCCGACCCTGGGAGGCAAAGACATCACCCCAAAATATCTCAGCCCATCCCCAGGGGGCAAAGACCTCACCCCAATGTATCCCAACCCAGCCCCGGAGCGCAAAGACCTCACCCCAATATATCTCAGCCCAACCCAGGGGGCAAAGATCTCACCCCAAAATATCTCAGCCCATCCCCAGGGGGCAAAGATCTCACCCCAATGTATCCCAGCCTCAGGAGGCAAAGACCTCACCCCAACGTATCCCAACCCGGCCCCAGAGGGCAAAGACCTCATCCCAATATATCCCAACCCGGCCCCAGAGGGCAAAGACCTCACCCCAATGTATCCCAGCCCCAGGTTGCAAAGACCTCACCCCAATATATCCCAACCCTGGTGTGCAAAGACCTCATCAGAATATATCCCAACCCCAGGAGGCAAAGACTTCACCCCAATATATCCCAACCCGGCCCCAGGGGGCAAAGACCTCATCCCAATATATTCCAACGCGACCCCGAGAGTCAAAGACATCACCCCAATATATCCCAATCCGGCCCCAGGGAGCAAAGACCTCATCCCAATATATCCCAACCCGACCCAAGGGGCAAAGACCTCGCCCCAATGTATCCCAACCCGACCCCGGGGGCAAAGACATCACCCCAATATATCCCAACCCGACCCTGGGAGGCAAAGACCTCACCCCAATATATGCCAACCTGACCCTGGGAGGCAAAGACCTCACCGCAATATATGCCAACCTGACCCCAGGGGGCAAAGACCTCACCCCAATATATCCCAAAACAACACCGGGAGGCAAAGACCTCACCCCAATATATGCCAACCCGACCCCAGGGGGCAAAAACCTCACCCCAATATATCCCAACCCGACTCCAGGGGGCAAAGACCTCACCCCAATATATCCCAACCCGACCCTGGGAGGCAAATACATCACCCCAATATATCTCAACCCGACCCTGGGAGGCAAATACATCACCTCAATATATTCCAACCCGACCCTGGGAGGCAAATACATCACCCCAATATATTCCAACCCGACCCCGGGAGGCAAATACATCACCCCAATATATTCCAACCCGACCCCAGGGAGCAAAGACCTCACCGCAATATATTCAAACCCGACCCCGAGAGTCAAAGACATCACTCCAATATATCTCAACCCGACCCCAGGGAGCAAAGACCTCACCCCAATATATTCCAACCCGACCCCGAGAGTCAAAGACCTCACTCTAATATATCCCAACTCGACCCTGGGGGCAAAAACCTCACCCAAATATATCTAAACCAGACCCAAAGGAGCAAAGACCTCACTCCAATATATCACAGCCTCATGGGTGCAAAGTCCACCACAATATATCCCAACCCAATTCTGGGAGGCAAAGATCGCACCCCAATATATGCCAACCCGACCCCAGGGGGCAAGGACCTCACCCCAATATATCCCAACCCGACTCCAGGGGGGCAAAGGCCTCACCCCAATATATCCCAACTCTGGTGTGCAAAGATCTCACCCCAATATATCCCAACACGACTCCAGGGGGGCAAAGACCTCACCCCAATATATCCCAACCCTGGTGTGCAAAGACCTCACCCCAATATATCCCAACTCTACCCAAGGGGACAAAGACCTCACCCCAATATATCCCAACCCTGGTGTGCAAAGACCTCACCCCAATATATCCCAACTCTACCCAAGGGGACAAAGACCTCACACCAATATATCCAACCTGGTAATGTGCAAAGACCTCACCCCAATATATCCCAACTCTACCCAAGGGGACAAAGACCTCACCCCAATATATCTCAACCCCCGTGTGCAAAGACCTCACCCCAATATATCCCATCCCGATTCCAGAGGGCAAAGACCCAATATATCAGAGCCCAAAGGTTGCAAAGATCTTACCCAAATATTATCCAGACCAACCTAACATGTGCAGAGACACAGGGCTGATTGTAGGCTAAAAAGCACTCAGGGTGGGGAGAAGAAATGTCTCCCCCGCCCTTAATCTCCATCCCCCATTAACATCTTATGCCACCCTGTAGCACATTGCCCCACCATGAACCAGCGCCCGAATGTACAATAAGCTCTGACACAAGGTGCAACGTATAAAAGAAATAACACTGCTATACCAAACCAGAATGTCTAGGCTAAAATGACCAATAATCTCACTAACATAAATACCGCCACACTTTGACCACATATGACCACCACATAGTGACTGAATAATACCACCATATATCACCACCACATAGTGATTGGACAATACCACCACACCATAAGCACATATCACCACCACATAATGACTTAATAATACCACCACGCTATAACCACATATCCCCACCAAATAGTGACTGAGTAATACCACCATATATGACCACCACATAGTGACTGGACAATACCACCACACCATAAGCACATATCACCACCACATAGTGACTGAATAATACCACCATGCAATAACCACGTATCACCACCACATAGTGACTGAATAATACCAGCATGCCATAACCACATATCACCACCACATAGTGACTGAATAATAGTGCCACACCATGACCATATATCACCATCACATATTGACTGAATAAAACTACAACAAAATGACTATATATCACCACCACATAGTGACTGAATAATACCTCCACATATCACTACAACATCATGACTGAATACTACCCTCACACCATGACCACATATCACCACCTCACAGTAACTGAATAATACCACAACACCATGTCACATATCACCACCACATAGTGACTGAATAATACCTCCACACCATGACCACATATCACCACCTCACAGTAACTGAATAATACCACAACACCATGACACATATCACCTCCACATAGTACTGAATATACCTCCACTCCATGACCACATTTCACCACCACATAGTACTGAATAATACCTCGAAACATGTCACTATCACCACAACATAGTGACTGAATATATCACCTCCACACCATGTCACATATCACACCACATAGTGACTGATAATACCTCCACTCCATGTACATATCACCACCACATAGTACTGAATAATACCACAACCACCATGCTTGTAACATTTCCCCACACATAGTAACTGATATATTACCTTCCACACCATGTCACTAATCTACCACACATTAGTGGAGCTGAATAATAACTACACCACCATGACAACATATCACCACCACATAGTGACTGATAATACCTCCTCACCATGTCACATATCCACCACCACTAGTGACCTGAATAATACCTCCACACCATGTCACATATCACCACCACATAGTAACTGAATAATACCACAACACCATGTAACATATCACCACCACATAGTAACTGAATAATACCTCCACACCATGTCACATATCACCACCACATAGTGATCTGTATATAATCTCCACACCTTGACCCACATATCACCCACCACATAGTGACTGAATAATACCTCCACACCATGTCACATATCACCACCACATAGTGACTGAATAATATATCCACACCATAACCACAACATCACCACAACATGATGACTAAATAATACCCTCACAACATGACCACATATCCCCGCCACACAGTAACTGAATAATACCACTTCATATCACCACTACATAGTGACTGAATAATACCTCCACATATCACCACAACACCATGACTGAAAAATATCCCAACACCATGACCACATATCACCACCTCATAGTAACTGAAGAATACCCCAACACCATTATCACATGTCACCTAAAACAAAGGATGTTGACGCTTACAGGCAAGTCCTAACTTGCTTTAAGGAAGTGTAGATGCGCCATAATGTATAAAGTTGTTCTTCTGCAGGTCATACATACAGGTTAGTGTAGAGCCCAATACACAAGTTGGCTCAGGCACCACCTTTACCTGGTTCTGGCTGCTTCTTCTGAGGTCATACATACAGGGCAGTGTAGAGCTATTACCACAAGTCTAGCTCAGGCACCACCTTTACCCTGGTCTGTTTCGTTCTGCAGGTCATACATACGGAAATGTTGAGCATACCCACAAGTCTGGCTCGGCACCACTTTACCCTGGGTCTGGCTGTTCTTCTGCAGGTTCATTACATTACGGGCAGTGTAGAGCAATACCACAAGTCTGGCTCATGGCACCACCTTTACCATGGTCTGTTCTTCTGCAGGTCATACATACAGGGACATTGTAGAGCAGATTACAAAGTATGGCTCAGGCACACTTTACCTGGTCTGTGTTTTCTGCAGGTCCTACATACAGGGCAGTGTAGAGGCCAATTAACCAACAGTCTGGCTCAGGCACCACCTTTACCTGGTCTTTCTTCTGCAGGTCACAACATACAGGGCAATAGTAGAGCCAATACCACAAAGTCTGGCTCAGGCACCACCTTGTACCTGGTCTGTTCCTCTGCAGGTTCATACATTACAGAGCAGTTGTAGGCCAATACCACAAGTCTGGGGGGACTCAGGCATACCTTTTCCCTGGTCTGTTCTTCTGCCGGTCATACATACAGGACAGTGTTGAGCCATACCACAATCTGGCTCAGGCACCACCTTTACCTGGTGCTGTTCTTATGCAGGTCATACATACTGGGCAGTGTAGACATATACCACAAGTCTGGCTCAGGCACCACCTTTACCTGGTCTGTTCTTGCAGGTCATACATACAGGCATGTAGAGCCAATACCCACAAGTCTGGCTCAGGCACCTCCTTTACCTGGTCTGTTCTTCTGTAGGTCATAACATACAGAGGCAGTGCAGAGGCCAATACCACAAGTCGGGCTCTAGGCACCACCTTTACCCTGGTCTGTTCTTCTGCAGGTCATACATTGAGGTGCATTATGAGCAATACTCCACAAAGTCTGGCTCAGGCACCACCTTTTACCTGGTCTGTTCTTCTGCAGGTCATACATACAGGGAGTGTGAGCCAATTACACAAGTCTGGCTCAGGCACACCTTTACCCTGGTCTTTTCTTCTGCAGGTATACATACTGGGCAGTGTAGACAATACCACAAGTCTGGCTTTCAGGCACCTCCTTTACCCTGGTCTGTTCTTCTCAGGTCATACATAACAGGTCAGTGCAGAGCCAATACCACAGTCTGGCTCAGGGCACCCACCTTTTGCCGCTGGTTCTGGACTGTACTCCTGCAGGTCATACATACATGGCTAATGTAGAGCCAATACCACAAGTCTGGCTCAGGCACCACTTTTACCTGGTCTGTTCTTCTGCAGGTCATACATACTGGGCAGGTGTTGAGTCATTACCTCAAGTCTGGCTCTGGCACACCTTTACCTGGTTGTTCTTCTGCAGAGTCATATATACAGGGCAGTGTATGAGCCAATACCACAAGTCTGGTCCAGGCACCACCTTTACATGGTCTGTTCTTCTGCAGGTCATACAACAGGGCAGTGTGAGAGCCAATACCACAAGTCTGGCTCAGGCAACACCTTTACCCTGGTCTGGCTGTTCTTCTGCAGGTCATACATTTACAGGGCAGTGTAGAGCCAATACCACAAGTTCTGGCTGCAGGGCACCACATCCTTTACCTGGTCTGTTCTTCTGCAGGTATACATACAGTGCATTATAGCGCCAATACCACAAGTCTGGCTCAGGCACCACCTTTACCCTGGTCGGTTCTTCTGCAGGTCATACTTACAGGGCAGTGTAGGACAATACCACAAGTCTGGCTTCAGGCACCCTTTACCCTGGTCTGTTCTTCTGCAGGTCATCATAACAGGGCAAGTGCGAGAGCGAATACCACACAAGTCTGGCTCAGGCACAACTTTACCCTGGTTCTGGCTGTTCTTTTGAGGTCATAATACAGGACAGTTTTTTTTTTTTTTTTTGTAGAGCCAATACCACAAGTCTGGCTCAGGCACACCTTTACCCTGGTCTTTCTTCTGCAAGGTCATCAACAGGTGCATTATAGAGCCAATACCACAAGTTCTGGTCAGGCACCACCTTTACCCTGGTCTGTTCTTCTTATGCACAGGTCATACATACAGGCGGGCAGTTTAGACATCTACCACAAGTCTGGCTCAGGCACCACCTGTACCCTGGTCTGTTCTTAAGACTGACGGACATACATACGGGGCAAGTGCTGAAGCCAATACCACAAGTCTGGCTCAGGCACCACCTTTACCCTGGTCCGGCATTGTTCTTCTGCAGTCATACATAACAGGCGCAGGGTAGAAGCCAACACCACAAATCTGGCTCAGGCACCACCTTTACCCTGGTTGTTCTTCTGCAGGTCATACATACAGGGCAGTGAGAGCCAATACCACAGTTCTGGCTCAGGCACACCTTTACCCTGGTTGTTCTTCTGTAGGTCTTACATACAGGGCAGTGTAGAGACAATCCACAAGTCTGGCTAAGGCACCACCTTACCCTGGTCTTGGATCTTCTGCAGGTCATACATTCAGGCGCAGTGTAGAAGCCAATACCACAAATGTCTGGCTCAGGCAACCACCTTTACCCTGGTTCTGTTCTTTTACAGGTCATACATACAGGCCAGTTGTAGATCCAATACACAAGTCTGGCTCGGCACACTTTACCCTGGTCTGTTCTTCTACAGGTCATACATACAGGCAGTGTAGTGACAATACACAAGTCTTCTGGCTCAGGCTCCACCTTTAGCCGTGGTCTGGCTGTTTACTTCCTTGCAGGTCATACATACAGGGCAATGTAGATCCAATACCACAAGTCTGGTCAGGCACCACCTTGACCCTGGTCTGTTCTACTGCAGCGTCACATACTAAGGGCAGTATAAGACAATGCCACAAAGTCTGGCTCAGGCCACCTCTTTACCTGGTCTGTTTCTTTCTGCAGGTATATATACAGGGCAGTGTAGAGCCAATACCACATGTAGGGCTCTGGCAACACCTTTACCCATGCTGTTCTTTGCAGGTCATTCATTACAGGGCAGTGTAGAGAGCCAATACACAAGTCTGGCTCAGGGCATCACATTTACCCTGGTCTGGTTCTTCTGCAGGTCATACATACAGGGCAGTGTTGAGCCAATACCACTAGTCTGGATCAGGAACCACCTTTACCCTGGCATGTTCTTCTGCAGGTCGTACATACAGGGCTGTGTTGATAGAGCCAATTACCACAAGTCTGGCTCAGGCCGCCACCTTTACCCTGGTCTGTTCTTCTGCAGGTCATACCTACAGGGCAGTGTGACAATACCACAAGTCTGGCTCAGCACCACCTTTACCACTGGTTGTTCTTCTGCGGTCATACATACAGGGCGAGTGTAGGAGCCAATCCACAAGTCTGGCTTCATGGGCGATGCACCACTTTACCCTGGTCTATTCTTCTGCCGGGTCATACATACAGGGCAGGTGTAGAAGCCAATTCCACAAGTCTTGCTCAAGGCACCAACTTTACCCTGGGTCTGTTCTTCTGCCGGTCATACATACAAGGGCGTGTAGAGCAATACCACAATGTCGGCTCAGGCACTACCATTACCCTGGTCTGTTTCTTCTGCAGCTCATTTCATACAGGACAGTGAGACAATACCACAAGTCTGGCTCAGGCTCTCACCTTTACCCTGGTTGCTGTTCTTCTGCTAGGATGCATACATACAGGGCAGTGTAAACAATACCACAAGTCTGGCTCTGGCTCCACCTTTACCCTGGTCTTGTTCTTTGCAGGTCACAATACAGGTCAGTGTAGGGGCCATTCTCAAGTTCTGGGCTCAGGCACCACTTTACCCTGGTCTGTTCTTCTTGCAGGTCATATTTTTTAGGGCGTGTGAAGCCAATACCACAAGTCTGGCTCAGGCACCACCTTTACCCTGGCCTGTTCTTCTGCAGGTCATACATACAGGGCAGTGTAGAGCCAATACACAAGTCGGCTCAGGCACCACCTTTACCCTGGCCTGTTTCTTCTGCAGGTCATACATAAGGGTAGTGTAGAGCCAATAACCACAAGTCTGGCTTTCGGCTCCACCTATTACCTGGTCTGTTCTTCTGAGGTCATACATTACAGGGCAGTGTAGAGCAATTACAACAAGTCTGGCTCAGGGGGCACCACCGTTACCCTGGTCTGTTCGTCTGCCGGTCATACATACAGGGCAGTATTATAGTGCAATACCACAAGTCTGGCTCAGGCCACCACCTTTACCCTGGTCTGTTCTTCTGCAGGTCATAATACTAGCGCCAGGGTAGAGCCAATACCACAAGTCTGGCTCAGGCACCACCTTTAACCCTGGTCTGTTATTTCTGCAGGTCTTACATACCCGGGCAGTGTAGTGCCAATACCACAATAGTCTGGCTCAGGGCACCACCTTTACCCTGGTCTGTTCTTCTGCAGGTCATACTACAGGGGCAGTGTAGAGCCAATACCACAAGTCTGGCTCAGGCAACACCTTTACCACTGGTCTGTTCTTCTGCTGGTCACACATCCAGGGCAGTGTAGAGGGTCAATACCACAAGTCTGGGCTCAGGCACCACCTTTACCGGGTCGTTTTCTTGGCAGGTCACTACATACAGGGCAGGTGAGTCAATACCACAAGTCTGGCTCAGGCAGCACCTTTACCCTTTGCGTCTGTTCTTCTGCAGGTCTTACTTTCAGGGCAGTGTTGAGCCATTACCACATGTCTGGCTCATGCACACTTTACCCTGGTCTGTTCTTCTGCAGGTCATACATACGGGCAGTGTAGAGCCAAATACCACAAGTCTGGCTCAGGCACAGACCTTACCTGGTCCTGTTCTTCTGCAGGTCAATACATACGGGGCAGTGTAGAAGCCCAATACCCAAGTCTGGCTCAGGCACCACCTTTACCCCCCCTGGTCTGGCTGTTCTTTCTGAAGGTAATACATACAGGCAGATGTAGAGAACAATATCACAAGTCTGGCTCAGGCCCACCTTTACACTGGTCTGTTCTTCTGCAGGTCATACTTACAGGGCAGTGTAGAGCCAATACCACAAGTCTGGCATCAGGGCACCACCTTTACCCTGGTCTGTTTCTTGTTGCAGGTCATACATACAGGGCAGTGTAGAGCCTAATACACAAGTTGGCTCATAGGCACAACTTTATCTCTGGTCTGGCTGTTCTTTCTGCAGGTCATATATACAGGGCAGTGTAGAGCCTATACCACAAGTCTGGCTCAGCCGCCACCTTTACCCTGGTCTGTTCTTCTGCAGGTCTATACATACAGGGCAAGTGTAGAGCAATACCACCAGTCTACTCAGGCACCACCTTTACCCTGGTCTGGCTGTTCCTATGCAGGTCTTACATCAGGGCAGTGTAGAACACAATCACAAAAGTCTCTGGCTCATGGCACCACCTTTACCTGGTCTGTTCTTCTGCAGGTCATTCATACAGGGCAGTGTGTAGAGCTAATACAACAAGTCTGGGCTCAGGCACACCTTTACCCCTGGTTGTTCTTCTGCAGGTCATACATACAGGACAGTGTAGAGCCAATACCACAAGTCTGGCTCAGGCACCACTTTACCTGGTCTGGCAGTTCTTCTGAAGGTCATTCATACAGGCACGTGTAGAGGCCAATACCAACTATGCTGGTCAGGCGACCACCTTTACCCTGGTCTGTTCTTCTGCAGGTGCATATACAGGGCAGTGTACAGTCATGGTCAAAAGTTTTGAGAATGATCCAAATGTTAATTTTTACAAAAGTCTACTGATCAGGTTTATAATGGCAAATTTGCATATACTCCAGTATGTTATAAAGAGTGATCAGCTTAACTGCAATTAATTGCAAAGTCAATTGTTGCCTAGAAGAAAATGAACTTTTTCCCCCCAAAACACATTTCAAATTCATTGCAGGCCTGCCTTAAAGGAGCAGCTAAACATGGTTTCAGTGATGCTCCAGTAAACACAGGGTGTGGGTGTTGATGGGACAGGGCTGGAGATCATTCTGTCATAATTAAGTAAAAAATTCACACAACTGGACACTTTAAAAGGAGGCTGGTGGCTTGGCATCATTGTTATCTCTTCCTGTTAACCATGGTTATCTTAAAGAAAACACGTGCAGTCATCATTTGCACTGCCACTAACTGGCCTATAAGGAGAGTATCGCAGCTAGAAAGATTGCACATAAGACAACAATCTATGCGATCATCAAGGAATTCAAGGAGAAGGTTCCATTGTGGCCAAAACAGGATCCAGGGGCGCCAGAAAGAACAGCAAGGCCAGGAATCGTCTCCTTAAAAGTGTTTCAGCTTGGGAATCGGGCTCCCAGCAGTGCAGAGCTTGCTCAGGAATGGCAAGCAGGCCAGGTGTGACGTGAATCTGCTCGATCTGTGAGATGCGGAGACTATGAGCAAGTCTGGTTGTCAAGGAGGGCAAGCAAAGACACTTCTCTCCTGAAAGAAAAACATCGGGACAGATGATATTTGCCATTAGGTACAGGGAGTGGACTGCTGAGGACTGGGGTTAAAGTCATTTTCTCTGATGAATCCCCTTTCCCGAATGTTGGGTAACATTGGAAAACAGCTTGTTCGGGAGAAGACTAGTGTGAGCGATACCACCAGTCTTGTCTCATGCCACTGTAAAACATCCAGAAACCTTCATGTGTGGTGTTGCTTCTCAGCCAAGGGAATTGGCTCTCTCTAACAGTCTTGCCTTAAAAAACACCATCATGAACTAAAGAATGGTACCAGAATGTCCTCAAGAGCATCTTCTCCCAAATAACGTACAAGAGCAGTTTGGCGAATATCAACATGCCTTTTACAGATGATGGAGCAACCTTGCCATTAATGCAAAAGTGATAACTAAAGGCCCATGGGAACAAAACAGAGATTTTGGGGTCCATGGCTGGAAACTCCCAGATCTTAATCCATTGAGACATGTGGTCAATCATCAGAGACGGGTGGACAAACAAAAACCAACAAATTGTGACAAAACGCAAAGAATGGACGGGGCTATCAGTCAGGATTTGGTTCCAGAAGGTGATGGAGAGCATGCCAGGAGAATTGCAGAGGCCCTGAAGAAGAAGGGTCAACACTGCAAATATTGACTTGCTGAAATTAACTCATTCTAACTGTCAATAAAAGCTTTTGTTAATCATAATATGATCGCATCTTGTATTTCTTTATGTGTTTAAAAACTTTGAAAAAACAAAAAAAACCCAGAGGGAAACCCAGTTCATTTTGAAATTAAAATTATTTGTGTCATTCTTCAAAACTTTTGGCCATGACGGTAGAGCCATCCCAAAAGGGTCTGGCTCGGGGCCACCACCTTTTCCCCTGGTTGGCTTTTTCTTCTGCGGGGTCATACATACGGGGAAGTGAGTAGAGCCAATCCCAACAAGTCTGGTTTCCGGAAACCACCTTTACCCTGGTCTGTTCTTTGCATTTTATACTACAGGGTAGTGAAATTTTAAAAGGCCAATACCAAAATTTTCCGGTCGGGCCCACCCCCTTTTTCCCCTTGTTTTGGCTGTTCTTCGGGAAGGTCAACATACGGGCAGTTTAGACCCAATACCCCCAATTCCGGCTCAGGCACCACTTTACCCTTTTTCTGGCTGTTCTTTCTGAAGGTAAATACATACAGGGCAGTGTAAAACCCAATACCACAAGGTTGGCTCAGGGCCCCCCTTTTACCCTGGTTTTGGTTGTTCTTTTTGCGGTAATACAAAACAGGGCAGTGTAGAGCCAATACCCCAAGTCGGGCCCTCAGGCACCCTTTACCCGGGTTTCGGGCCCGGTTTTTTTGCAGGTCATAAAATACAGGGCAGTGTAGGTCAATCCCAAAAGGTCTGGTCGGGGCCCCCCTTTTAAACCCTGGTCTGGCTGTTTTTCTGGGGTTTCATCATACGGGGGAAAGTGTAGACCCCCCAATCCCAAAAAGTCTGGCTCAGGCCCAACCCTTTTACCCTGGTCTGGCTGTTCTTCTGCAGGTCAAAATTTACGGGCAATTTTAGAGCAATCCCAAAAGTCTGGCTCAGGCACCACCTTTACCCTGGCTGGCTGTTCTTCTGCAGGTAATACTTTACAGGGCATTTGTAGAGCCAATACCAAAAGTCGGGGCTAAGGCACCACCTTTACCCTGGTTGGCTTTTTCTTCTGCAGGTAATACATACGGGCGTTTTTTAGACCCAAATCCCACAAGCCCTGGCTCAGGCACCCCTTTCCCCTGGACTGGCTTTCTTTTTGGGGTCTTTACATAAAGGGCAATTTTGAGCCAATACCAAAAAGTCTGGTCGGGCCCACCACCTTTCCCCTTTGGAGGGTGTTCTTCTGCGGGTTTCATACTTAAGGGCAATGTAGAGCCCAATACCACAAGTCGGGTCAGGCCCCCCTTTTTCCCCTTTTGGTTGGCTGTTTTTCGGGGCGGGTTTATACATACAGGGCGTTTTGGGGCCAATCCCCACAAGTCTGGCTCAGGCCCACCTTTACCCGGGGTCTGGTTGTTTTCTGAAGGTCATAATACGGGGGCAGTGTAGAACCAATACCACAAGTCTGGCTCAGGCACCCCCCATTTACCCGGGTCGGGGCTGTTCTTTGAAAGGTCACACTTTACAGGGCATTTTGTAAAAGCCAATCCAAAGGGTTCGGGCTCAGGCCCCACCTTTATTTGGTTTCTGGCTGTTTTCTGCAGGTCATACTTACTGGGCAATTAGAGCCAATCCCACAATTTTCTGGTTTCGGGGCACCCCCTTTTCCCCCTGGACTGGCTGTTCTTTGCAGGTCATACAAAAACGGGGCCAGTTTAGACCCATAACCAAAAGGTCTGGTGGGCCCCCCTTTACCCCTGGTCTGGCTGTTCTTTGCAGGCATACATACAGGGCAGTGTGGGAGCCAAAAAACCACAATTTCTGGCTCAGGCCACCACCTTTCCCCTGGTTGGCTGTTTTTTTGGCAGGTCAAAACATACAGGGCAGTTTTTTAGAGCCAAAACCAAAAAGTCTGGCCCCAAGGCACCCCCTTTTCCCCCTTGTCGGGCGGTTTCTTGCGGGGTTTCATACTTTGGGGGCAGTGTAGAGCCATATACAAGCCCGGGTCAGGCCCCCCCTTTACCCGGGTTTCTGTTTTTCTCCCGGGTCATATACGGGGCAGTGTAGAACCCAATCCCAAAAAGGGTCTGGCTCATGCCCCCCCTTTCCCTGGTCGGGTTTTTTCTTCTGCAGGTAAATACAAAAGGGGGGCCCAGTGTAGAGCCAATACCAATTTTTGGCTCAGGCCCACCCCTTTTTCCCTTTGGTCTTTTCTTTTTGAAAGGTTTAAATACAACAGGGCAGTGTAGACCCAATACCACAAGTCTGGCTCAGGCACCCCCTTTTACCCTGGTCTGTTTTTCGGGCAGTTCATACTTTCAGGCGTGTAGAGTCAAACCAAAAGTCTGGCTCAGGGCACCCCTTTTTCCCTGGTCGGGCCCTGTTTTTCCCTGCGGGTCTTTACTTACAGGGCATTTGTAGAGCCAAAAAACCACAAGTCGGGCTCGGGCACCCCCTTTTCCCCCTGGTCTGGCTGTTTTCGCGGTCAAAACCTTTCAGGGCGTGTGGGCCCTTTACCACAAGTTAAATACACATAATATCAGCAGCACACAAAATTAGAATCTTTGGGAAAAAAACTTTCTGTTTTAAAAAAAAAAAAACACGAAATTTTTATGAGGGTTCTTAGTTCACATTTTTTGCCCCAAAAATTGTTTTAAGCCCACCTTGGTTTAACGATTTTGCGCAAAAGGGGGGAACTAAAAAACCTCATAAAATTTTCGTTTTTTTTTTTTTTTTTAAAGCAGGAATTTTTTTTTAAAACGAACTCTAATTTTGTTTTGTTTGCGATTTTGTTATGTGTATTAAGATTACAGCCATCCCCCAGCGTGCACCCATTTTTTTTAAGTTTTTTGGAGGTTTTGGCTGAACTAAATTTTGTTTTTGGGGTTGTATATTTGGGGGGGTGGCTGCCTCTCTTTTGGTTTTTTTTGCACTCCACCATCTTTCACAGCTTTTTAATCAGTGCAGTGTATTTTGTAGCTTTGGGGCCTTCAATTCTAAAAGGTAGGTCTGGATGGACCACAGAGAAATATAGGTTAGTGTAACGTAGTGTAGGACCCACCTGCATTTGAGGTCTCGTTAAAGTCGAAGGTGGGCTTAAAGCAATTTTGGCGCAAATTGTTAACTAAGAAACCTCATAAAATTTTTCGTGTTTTTTTTAAAGCAGGAATGTTTTTTTCAACATATTCTAATTTTGTGCTGCTGATATTGTTATGTGTGTTTAGATTACAGTCATCACAGCGTGCACCCATTTTTAAAGTTTTTTGGAGGTGCTGAACCAAATATTGTTTTTGGATAATACCACGAGTCTGGCTCAGGCAGCACCTTTACCCTTGTCTGGTTGTTCTAACTGTTCTGCGCCTAGATTTGGTGTCAGATAATCATAAATGTGTCTACTTCTATAAATGTGATGTGACGCCCCCAGAACGCCCCTAATCTTTGGCGCACTAAAAAGTGTCTTTGGCACATTGCAAAGGGCTTTATCGTGCCAAAGTTTGCAGTGCGCCTGTTCATACATTCTTTTTGTCTCAGACTACACCAGAAAACTGGTGCAGCCCTGTTAATACATGTTGCCCATTGTGTTTTCGGCTTGCTTATTTTTCTGAAAACTAAAATGATGGAAGTTACGACCCAATTGCGTTATCTTTTCATACAAACTCCTCGAAGGGGTAATATACTGTAGGATGTGACCGGCATATATATTGCCCTATTATGGCGAGAAATAATAGACTGTTTCAGGCGAGAGAAGGCAGAACAGGAATGAGTTCAATTTCCTTTGCATTTCACTGCTCATTAAAATCTTACATTTAGGAAAATAATTAAGTCCATATCTGAGGCTGTATCATTAACCAATATACGGCACGTACAGCGCTATAAATAGCAGCCTGTGCGCTCCGCCGTGTCCTGCGCTGTCACCGCTGTCCCTTTAATAACAGCCTGAAATCTACATCCCGTATTTATTCTGCAGCTTCATCTGAGAGGGAAGGAGCGCAGCCAGCATCCCCCTCCAGCGCCCTCAGTACCCATCCCTCCTTTCTCTTCTCATGACTTTCCACACTGAAGCATGGAGCGTGGCTAATAGCAAATTTACACCCACAGGTTTCACAAAGGAAAACATTTATTCTAGTCTATTCTATGAAAGAAGAGATTTAATCCAAGTGCCCTGGAATGCTGCAGCGAAAGTCTCTTCAGGGTCTGTTGTCTAATATGCTGTCTGCATTCCTGTAGGGGACGTGAGGGGTTTAGTGGCCCCCTTGTAAATGCCCGGGATCGCTCAGGAGTCCTCTGCATCGAACCGTGGGATTTAATATACAGTTATTGAACAAATAATAAAAAACCAACAGGGAAACTGAAGTGCTGGTTAGTTGGAATTTTTGGAATTTTTAAAAAAACTTTAATAGTGCTAAAGCTGACTAGACTGTCATTAGCAGATCTTCTTTCATGTCAGGTTCGGACTGGCCCACAGGGGAGTAATGGAGCCCATGGTGGGCCCCTGGACATGATGTGCCCCTTCCAGGAAGAAAGGCTGAGAAAAAGAGGTAGGAAGCAAAAGGCAAAGTACAGGTGTCATATGCAGTATATGCAGTCTTGCACAGTAGCTGTAGAATGGGCCCTGGGTATGAAATCCTCTGGTGGGCCCCAAGAATCAATTCCTCTGGTTGGCCCCAAGAATGAACTTCACTGGTGGACTCTAAGAATCAACTGGTGACGGGTCCCAAGAATGAACTCCACTGGTGAGCCCCAGAAATGAACTTCACTGGTGGGCCCCAAGAATTAACTCCACTGGTGGGACCCGAGAATGAAATCCACTGGTGGACACCAAGAATGAACTCTACTGGTGGGCCCCAAGAATCAACTCCATTGGTGGGCCCCAAGAATCAACTTCACTGGTGGCCTTAAGAATCATCTCCACTGGTGGGTCTTAAGAATGAAATCCACTGGTGGGCCCTCAGAATCATCTCCACTGGCGGGTCTTAAGAATGAACTCCATTGGTGGGCCTTAAGAATGAACTCCACTGGTGAGCCCTGATAATGAACTCAACTGGTGGGCCCCAAGACTGAAATCCCCTGACTGCGCCCAAGAATGAGCTGCACTGGTGTGCCCCAGGAATGTACTTCACGGGTGGGACCCGAGAATGAACTCCATTGGTGGACACCAAGAATGAGCTCCACTGGTAAGCCCCAGGAATGTACTTCACTGGTGGGCCCTGAGAATGAACTCCATTGGTGGACACCAAGAATGAACTCCACTGGTGGACACCAAGAATCAACGCCACTGGTGAGCCTTAAGAATGAACACAAATGAATTTTCAGTGGATACAAACTTAGTAACACTTTCTATAATTTATTAAGTATCAAGAACAACCACTTAAAAACAATACAGTGGGTTACTTGCGCTTATCATGGTTAGCAGTATGTGGCCAACAGTCCAGCAAAGTCCATATATGGCATATATTTTTCTTGCCTCTCCGGCATAGCAACTCCAGCGTCTTCAGCTTGGAGCCAAGCAAACAAAAAGACAGGCGGGCCTTCACTGGTGGGCCCTAAGAATCAACTGGTGACGGGTCCCAAGAATGAACTCCACTGGTGAGCCCCAGGAATGAACTCCACTGGTGAGCCCCAGGAATGAACTTCACTGGTGGGCCCCGAGAATGAAATCCACTGGTGGACACCAAGAATGAACTCTACTGGTGCCCCAAGAATCAACTTCATGGTGGCCTAAGAATCATCTCACTGGTGGGTCTTAAGAATGAAATCCACTGGTGGACACCAAGAATCAACTCCACTGGTGAGCCTTAAGAATGAACTCCACTGGTGGGCCCTGAGAATGAACTCCACTGGTGGGCCCTGAGAATGAACTTCACTGGTGGGCCATAAGAATCAACTGGTGACGGGTCCCAAGAATGAACTCCACTGGTGGGCCCCGAGAATGAAATCCACTGGTGGGACCCGAGAATGAAATCCACTGGTGGACACCAAGAATGTACTCTACTGGTGAGCCCCAAGAATCAATTTCACTGGTGGCCTTAAGAATCATCTCCACTGGTGGGTCTTAAGAATGAAATCCACTGGTGGGCCCTAAGAATCATCTCCACTGGTGGGTCTTAAGAATGAACTCCATTGGTGGGCCTTAAGAATGAACTCCACTGGTGAACCCTGATAATGAACTCAACTGGTGGGCCCCGAGAATGAAATCCACTGACGGATCCCAAGAATGAGCTCCACTGGTGAGCCCCAGGAATATACTTCACTGGTGGGACCCGAGAATGAACTCCACTGGTGGACACCAAGAATCAACTCCATCCAAGAATCAACTGGTGAGCCTTAAGAATGAACTCCACTGGTGGGCCCTGAGAATGAACTTCACTGGTGGGCCCTGAGAATGAACTTCACTGGTGGGCCCCAAGAATCATCTCCACTGGTGGGCGTTACGAATGAACTCCACTGGTGGGCCCTGAAAATGAACTTCACTGGTGGGCCCTGAAAATGAACTTAACTGGTGGGCCCCAAGAATGAACTCAACTGGTGGTACAATAAAGGTCATTGGTGTCTTGCAAAAAACAAGCGGTCACTCAGGTCTATAAATGGAAAAAACAAAAATGTGCTGGTCTCAGAAAAGTACTAAAACATAATGCAATCTCTACAAATGTGGCATCACCGGAATTGTACCGACCTGTAGAATACAGATAAGTTGTCATCTAAAGGCCATGTTCACACGGCTTAAAATGGGATGTATTTCCCCCCGTATTTCGCCCCGTACAATACGGGGTGAAATACGTCCCAGTCATTACGGTAATCCACAGTTCTCATAGAGAACTATGGATTACATCTCCTCTCCCCGCTCGCACAATACGCCGAGTGGGGAGAGAAGTGACATGTCAATTATTCACAGCGTATACGCGCCGAGAATAATGAATGTCTATGGGGCCGGTGGGCTGACAGCCCCCTCCTCCCCCCGCCCTGCGGGAGTACGCACGAACTCCGACGTAATTGCGGGGCGTAATTACGCCCCGCAATTACACTGTGTGAACATAGCCATAGCGAGCAGTGAACATAAATATGCAAAAATGGCGCAATTGTGTTTTTTTGGGGGGGAGGTTCCTAGTGCACTATTTAGTACAGGGGTCTCAAACTCGTTTTCACCGGGGGGCCACATCAGCCTCACGGCGTACCTTAACCCCTTACCGACATTTGCTGTACTCATACGGCAATGTCGGGTAGGGGTTCCCGCAAATTGCCGTATGAGTACGTCACGGCAATCTTGCGCGCTCACAAGCGGAGCGCGCAAGATCGCGGCATGAAACCAGCGGTATATTACCGCTGGCATCATGCCGCATCCCCCACGGCCGGAGTGCGCTCCGGCCGCGGGGGATTAACCCCCCGATGTCGCGAAAATCGTGTCGCGACATCGCGGCTGGCGGGCGGCAGGAGTGAGCTCCTGCCGCCCGTGATCTCGGCGCAAGTAACGGCGCTAAGCGCCGTTACGGTCTCCTTTACCAGACAGCCCGGACGCTGAATGACAGCATCCGCGTTGTCTGGTGACGTCACGATACCCACAATGCATTGTGGGCAGGCGTGACAGACAGTTGCCATGGGACCAGGATACAGCTATAAGCTGTATGCTGATTTCTATTGCATGAATGATCTGACGATCGTTCAGCAATTCCCCCTGGGGGAAAGTGTAAAAAGTATGAAAAAGTAAAAAAAAAGGTAAAAAAGTAAAACACAAAAAATAAAATAAAAACACGTACATCCCCCTTTTTCCCCCTTTTACAAACGCCAATCGCCCTAAAAAAGATCAAAAATAAATAGTGTACCCATATTTGGTATTCGCCGCGTGCATAGCGACCCACCTATAAATCTGTCATGTTAATTAACCCGTACGGTGAACGCCGTAAAAAAAACCCCCAAAAAACAGTCACAGAATAGCGATTTTTGTTCATCCCGCAGCACATAAAATGGAGTAAAAGTAATCAAAAACTCAATAAGCTTCAAAGTGATCCCAATTAAAACGTCAGTTCATCCGCAAAAAAAAAAGTCCTTACACAGCTCTGTATACGGAAAAATTAAAAAGTTCTGGCTATTGAAGATAGCGATGCAAATTTGGTTTTACACAATAAAAAACACTTTTTTTTCAAAAAAATTGTGCTTTCAAATAAAAATACTACTAAATTGGGTATCACGTAATCGTCTCAACCCACAGAGTAAAACTAATTTGTCACGGATACTGCACGGTGAACGTATTAAAAATAAAATAAAAAAACACTGCTAGGATTGCAGTATTTTTTCAAACCTGCCTTCCAAAAAACAGATTTAAAAGCGTCATAAGTCTTGTCCCCCAAAAATATTACCATAAAAAGTCAACTCATCCCGCAAAAAAAAGTCCTATACAGCTCCAAACAGAAAAATAAAAAAAGTTATGGCTCTCAGACTGCGGTGATGCAAAAACGTGTTTTCCTTTTCAAAAAAATGTGTTTTTATTGTGTAAAAGCAGTAAAACATTTAAACAAATAAAACAAATGTGGTATCGCTGTAATCGTATCAACCTGCTGAGTAAAACTACCATGTCATTTATACCGCAGTGACCGCTGTAAAAAATAAAAATAAAAAACACTACCAGGATTTCTGTTTTTTGTACAAAATGCTTCACAAAAAACTTAATAATAAGTGATCAAAGCATCATATGCCCCCCCGTAATGGTATCAATAAAAACATCAACTCATCTCGTAAAAAAACAAGCCCACAAGCAGCTCCATATGCAAAAAAATTAAGAAAGCTAGGGCTGTCAGAATACGACAACTTAAAAACGCAACTTTTTATAAAACTCGCTTCTATTGTGTAAAAGTAATAAAACATAAAAAATGATATAAAATTTATATCATTGTAATTGTACCGACCCCCATAGTAAAGTTATCCCGTCATTTATCCCGTATGGCGATACTGTAAAAATGAAGCCCAAAAAAACAATGGCGGAACTGCGTTTTCCCCCTCCATTTTCATGACCCAATGCAAAAAAACAAACTACGGAACACCTGTGAGCCAAAATGCAAAATTACACCCTTAGGTGAGATCCGGGAGGGTGTTTGAATCCAAAATGGAGCAACTTCTGGAAGGTTTCCTGTTTTGTACTTTGGGGGCTTTGGAGATGCGACATGGCCCCACCAATATCTGTGCGCCAAACCAAATAGCACTCCCCCCCCTTGTACCCCCTGCCATGCGTCCCAACCAACGCAGTTTACACCCACATGTAGGGTATTCCCGGGAACTTGGAAGAAATTGCGTAACACAATTTTGGGGTTTTTTTTTCCAAGATTCCTTGTAAAAATTAAACATTTTCAGCTAAAATTGCAGATTATTGGAAAAAATAAATATTTTTTTATTTTCAGAGCCGAACGCTAAAAAATTTGTGAAACGCCTGTGTGGGTTAGATATACTCACTACACCTCTGGATATTTTCCCGTAAGGGGTGTAGTTTCCAATATGGGGTCTTTTTAGGGGTATTATTACGTTTTGGAACCTTAGGGTGTCCGCCAAACCTGAAATGGCCCTAAATAAAATTGTAATGAAAATGAGGGCCCCCGAGTCCAGTAGGTGCTCCTCCTATTCTGGGGCTTGTGGTTGAGCCAAATAATGCACTAGGGCCACATATGGGATATCTCTGAAAAAGGCAGAATCTGGAGAATCAATATTAATTTGCATTTCCCTGTCACATTTACCGTTTCTTGTCAATAAAGCATAAATATTGAAAATCTGCAAAAAAAAGTGAAATTTTGGGAAATTTCACTTCCACTTTCTTTAAATTTTTTTTGAAACACCTAATGGGTTAATAAACTTTCTAAAAGCTGTTTTGGGAAAACTTTAAGGGGTGTAGTTTCTTAGATGAGGTCATTTATGGGGGTATCTAACATACAGGTCAATCAAAGTCACGTTTAGAACTGGATGGTCCCTAAAAATATGTATATTGCAAATTTTCTTGAAAATTTGAAAATTACTACTAAATTTATCAGACCCCTAATGTCGTAAAAAAAAAAAAGACATTTAAAAAATTATGCCAAAATACAGCAGACATATGGTAGATGCTAGTTAAAAACTATTTTGAGTGGAAAAACTATCTGTCTTACATGCAGAAATTTTTGAAGTTTGAAATTGGGAAAAATTTTTTAAATTTTTTTAACCATAAATTTTATATTTTCACAAATAAACAATCTTTTTTGGGACCAAAATTTTACTATCTTAAAACACAATGTGTCACGAGAAAACATTCCCGAATCACTGGATAGGTTTAAAGTGTCAAAAAGTTATTCTCGAATAAATTGACACATGACAGATTTCAAAAATAGGGCTCTTTCAGAGAGGCCAAAACTGGCTCCGGCGGTAAGGGGTTAAAGAGCCTTAAAGGGCCGACATTATTTTAGAACTACTTGTAGGTAGATAAGTGGCTATAAAGCCCCCTGTAGATGACAGTTATATCTGCCCATGTAGGTAGATAGGTATTTTTGCCCCCTGTAGCCAGATAGTAATATGCCCTCTGCAGCAGGTTTAAAATGCCCCATATAGAAAGGGAGATGCCCCACATAACCCCCCTGTAGCCAGAGAGATGCCCCATAGTCCCCCAGTAGCCATGTAGATGCCCCATAGTCCCCCAGCAGCCATGTAGATGATCCATAGTGCCCCAGTAGCCAGACAGATGCCCCATAGTCCCCAGTAGCCAGGCAGATGCCCCATAGTCCCCAGTAGCCAGGCAGATGCCATATAGGCCCCCTAATGATTATAAAATTTAAAAAAAGCTACTTACCTCCTGGTTGTCCGTGCAGCGCGGGCCGGTCCGGTTCGGGAGCTGTGTATGGTGTAAGCAGCGTGACGTCATGCCACTTACGCCCTCATGCAGCTCCCAGAGATCTCCTCGGCGGCAGAGGCTGCCGCCGAGGAGACCCTTGCTTCACAGGGGGCGTGAGTAAAGCAGCGCGTCACACCCCCTGCAACGCTGTATGTACAGCGCTCACCGAGCGTTGTACATACAAAGGGAGAAGGTAGGAGGGAAACGATCCCTCCTGCCTTCTCCCTGTACTAGCTGACTGACTCCCCACGGCTGTGGTAAAACAGCCGTGTGGAGTCAGGGAGATCGCGGGCCGGAAAACACAAGGCCGCGGGCCTTGTGTTTGACACCTGTGATTTAGTAGGGTCAATGGTCCCATTAACAGATACATTTTGTTCCACAAAAAGAAGCCCTCCAATTTTTCATGGATGTCATGTGGCCATGGCAAGCCCGGTAGATAGGGCTTAATAAGACTGTCCTTGTTGCCCATAGCAACCAATCACAGCTCATAGCAACCAATCAGAGTGCAGCTTTCATTTTTCCAGAGCACTTTGCGAAATAAAAACTGAGTTCCAATTGGTTGCTATGAGGTCTGATTGGTTGCTATGGGCAACAAGGACAGTCTTATTAAATGAGGCCTATAGTTTGCTTTCTAGGCCTCTCTTTCTAAACTCTGAGACAAAAGGGGCAATTTATTAAGTGAATTACGCTAGTATTCTGCTGTAAAAAAGGCAATGTTTGTGCGAAACTCATTGCAAATTTGCAAAACGTTATATTTGAAATCTATTTCAGATCTTAGGGGGCTCAGGGTTCTCTTTCAGGCGCATGGACACTGACAGAAGCACCAACGGCGACATGTATGAACCGGGCTGCGCCATTTTTTTGGTGTGCTTTGAGCCAAACAAACTATCGTAGTGCTGTTCTATAGATGTATGAACCATGGTAGGACTAATCTTGGCGCAAGATGCGGGAGTGAGGGGTGGGGGTGGGGGTTGTGCCAGAATCGTATAATGCCACAGAAATGCACCACAGTTTGGCACAAAATTATCGGACCGGTTTCAAAATGGCATTCCTGGGACAAATGCCACTGCCTGAGCCAGTGTTTGGTGCATATATTGTGAGATACTTTCATACATACTGTCGGATCGTACACTATTAAAAACAAAGGTAGAACTGGAGAGTCGACGCCAGGTTCAATCATGTCACCCCGAATGTCTTAGGGGCATGTTTACTGGCTTCTACTGGCCTGCAGTGACGAACTGCTGAGGACACCAGTAGCTATAGTGACCAGTGCTGGCAGCCTATCAGGAGAGATCACACAGGTCTGTAGCTATAGCAACCAGTGTTGGAAGCCTATCAGAAGAGATTGAACAGGTCTGTAGCTATAGCGACCTGAGGAACTGATGCAGCCCATACAAGAGGGGATAACTAGGAATAGGTAGGACACTGTTAATGGATACATATTGAAAAGGGACTTTGCAAGATTTTTAACATAAAAAACAATCCTTGTAGTGAGACAACCCCTTTAATATATTTGGTGCATATTACTTTGGAACACTTTTTATTAGGACAGGCATGTTTAACGTAATTCTTAAGGAGGTGTTCTCCTATCGAACACTATAGTAAATATGGGCTCTGATTGGTTGCCATGGCAAACAATCAGTGCTCATAGCAACCAATCAGAGCAACCCCTTTCATTTCATGTAGTGCTCTGGAAGAATGGAATGGCAGCTCTGATTGGTTCCTATGGGCTCTGATTGGTTGCTATGAGCTCTGATTGGTTGTTATGGGCTCTGATTGGTCGCTATGGGCTATGATTGGTTGCTATTGGATGTGATTGGTTGCTATGGGCTCTGATTGGTTGCTGTGGGCTCTGACTGGTTGCTATGGGCTCTGGTTGGCCGCTATGGGCTCTGATAAGTTTTTATTGGCTCTGATTGGTTCCTATGGGCTCTGATTGGTCGCTATGGGCTATGATTGGTTGCTATTGGATGTGATTGGTTGCTATGGGCTCTGATTGGTTGCTGTGGGCTCTGACTGGTTGCTATGGGCTCTGGTTGGCCGCTATGGGCTCTGATAAGTTTTTATTGGCTCTGATTGGTTCCTATGGGCTCTGATTGGTTGCTATGGGCTCTGATTAGTTGCTATTGGATGTGATTGGTTGCTATGGGCTCTAATTGGCTGCTATGACATCTGATTGGCTGCTATGGGCAACAGAGAAGTCTTACACCTTAGACAGTTTATATACATGTGTCCCTAGAAGCTTATAAAATCAGAATGGCATATCTCCCTAAAGTCTGGTATAAGATAATATAATAATTATGTGCAAAGTGATATAAAAAATATATAAATACTCAAATCAAATAGTTATAGAAAAATAATATTTTTATGACATCACAAAGTACATAATAACAATGTCACCTTAACATGATAAAGAAAAGAGTTTTCATGTACCAAATATCAATCCGCAGTACAAATCATTTACCCCAAAAAAGGCATGAAATGAAAAAGGCCCTGACATGCATTTCACCACCCAGCTTTCTCAAGGGGCTATACCTGATATAGTCAGGTGCAGAGGCGTAACTTCAAGCTCTTGGGCCCTAGTGCAAAGAGTGAATTGGGGCCCCACAGTTACCACGCGCCATTTACAATACTGGTGTCGTCTTATGTGGCAGAAGGGCTTTTGGGCCCTCTTAGGCTGCAGGGCCCGGTAGTGACTGCTACATCTGCACCCCCTGTAGCTACGCCCCTGGTCAGGTGGTAAATGAGTTTGTGAAGCGACTGGCCTATATGTATCACTATGTGGCTCATTTATTATAGGGGATATTTTTTGTGAGTTTATACAGAATCTGTGAAATAAAATCTTGATATGTTCCACCATATTAAGGGAAATTATCCACTGAAAAAGGGATTTTTCGTCTTGGAAGGTTACATCCCTCCCGTTGACTTTAAAACGTCTGAGCGTGGATGTAAATTTGGCCAGATGTTTGGGGAAACTTATTGGCAGCTGGGAGGGGAGAGGGGGCTGTCTGGTTTGGCCACGTTACAGAGCACTTTTTCTGGTTGGATTTTTAAGTGGATTGTTTTTAAAATTTGCAGAAATCCAACTGTAACCGTCCCGTAGACCATATCTAAACTGCCGATTTAATTAGAAATGTTTGTAATCTGCCATGTATTGGGTTTGCTGAAAAATCTGAAAAACATCTGGGGTTTTGGGAAACCCCTGCCAAAAAACCACGGCACGGGGGTTTTAAATACCGTCAGTTTTCCACCGCATTTTAATATTGCGGTGTGCTATGTTTTTGTGACTCTCCAAGAGAAGGCAGGGATAATTTTTTTACCACCCCTGCCTTCCGATCCGCTAGAAGCCTGTTATATAACATTAGCAAAAACCCTCCCAGTGCGGTTTCCGTGATTGTAAGGGTTTGTAACGCTGAGCGCGGGTTTTTAATCACCCCCCAGATCAGGAGATGTAGTTCCCTGTTTTTTCCCCTGTATTGGGGTAATACATTAACCACATTTAAAGGGGATAATCGGAAAAAAAAAAATTATTTAAAAATTGCCCCCGCAAAGGCCTTTTTTCTTCGGGGGGGGAGAAACTATTGTAAAATAAGTAAAATAATAGCAACTTAAGCCTTCCCCCCCGAACCCCCAACATTTTTTTAAATGTTATAGTGGAAAAAGTGACAAATTTTACAACACTATTTTAGTGGCCTTCATTTTTGCTGTAAAAAAAAAAAAATTATATGTATTTTGGGGGGAATTGGCGTCAAAAAGGGTAGGCCCAGGGGCTTCAACAGACAGAGTAGGGGACAGGTGTAAAAATTCAAGGGGTTTATTCCCCAAAGTCCCAAACAAAAAAAAAAGGGCTTGACTGCAGGAAAAAATAAATAAAAGGGCCTGCTTGATGCCCTTATAACACGGGGTTTCCTCTATAGACCAGTGGGGCCTTTTTAGTGGGCTTTACTTTTTAACACCAGGGCACCACGGGCCCGATACCACCTCCCCTGGTGGTGGGGTGCCTCCCACCATGTTTTGGGGCGTCCAGGAAAACCCGACCCGACTAAGGGGTTGGACCCGCTGTAATAAAATAAGATGTCCCCAGAAAACATATTTTTATGCACACAAAGCCGGGCCCTCGATGACACCCCATCTGCCCATAAAACCCATCAAACCCGCATAGGAGGTTTTACCATAGGGGAATACATCTTCTCTCAAAACCCCGCCTGCATTGTCTCGCTACCCTCCCCCTTGTTAAACCCTGTGGGGTTGGACCCCTTTTTAACCAGAAAACTGCGTTCTGGAGGAGAATCGATTCCCCTGAATTTCCATACTCTTGTCACTGTAACCTTTAAAAGGGTTTTAAAGGGGGTTGCTACTACAAGGATTGCTTTTTATGTTAAAAGATCTTGCCTAAACAAGTCCTTTGCAATGTGTGTCCTTTAAAGTGTCCATCATTCTAGATTTCCCCTTTTCTTGAATGGTCTGCATCAGCCCCTCAGGCGCTATAGCTACAGACCTTTTTTTTCTCCCCTGATAGGTAGCGCTGTCGCTTAGCTAAGCCTGTTTCATCCCCCTGATAACGTCAGCAGGGTTGCTTTAGCTACAGACCTGTTCAATTTTCCCCTATGGGCGTCAGCTTTGGGTTTTGCAAATAGCTACAGCCCGGCTTCTACTGATTTAGAAAAAACGGAAAACACGCCCCCAAAATTAAAAATGAAACCAAAGTGAATCAATGTATAGACAACCCCTTTAAAAAACCGCCTTGTGACTCTAGCTTTCCCTTTTCTTTGCTTGAAAACCCCAATTAAGGGGAGAGTGGATTTGAGGGACCATTTAATGGCAAGCACTCCCCCCAAAACAATCTGTATTTTTTTCAGGGGGGTGAGTTCCTTTAGATATGGACAGGACGTCTTCCCCATCTATCCCCTTGGAAAGTTCTGCACCCAGTCCTACGTCAGCGCATCAGTGTGCACAACAAATAATTTTTAGTGTGATTTACATTAGATTCAATGTAAAACACGCATTGGTGTTCAGACGAGTGATCACCGAGAGTGTTTTACATGCGCCTTTCTGATGCGTCTTTTGGATCCGTTCAGAGAATTAACATGTCAATTCTTGATCCTTTTACGTCAGACGCCCTATTAAAATGTAGGGTGGTTTTGCTGACAAACATGCATCCAACACGCAGCACACTTTGGTTGCGTGTTTTGGATGCGTTTGACGCACTTGTCTGAAATACGCTTCTTCAGAAGAGGTGTTTGACGTGTTTTTGGACGAGGTTTTGGGCGAAGTTTTGGACGAGGTTTCCAAAAATGTTTCACCCCAACAAATTTAATAACCAGGGCAAAAACCGCAGCGAAAAATGCGCAGAGAAACGCATCTAAAAACACACCAAGGCTTTGGAGGAGGTTTCGAACCTCTCCATTGATTCCTATGGGGATTTTCAGCACTGAAAACAATTGACATGACATTTCTCTTTCAGCGCCCAAAACAGCTTCCAAAGAAGCACGGAAAACGCGTGTAAAAATCTTATTGTGTGTGAACTACAACGCTGTTTTACATAGGTATCAATGAAAATGAACTGGGGGCAATTCGGTGGCTTTTTTGATGTTGTTTTGGGAGTGGAAACACTCTGAAAACCGCTACAAAAAAAAAGCATCAAAAAACAGGGGTGAACATACACTTGGGTAGTTTTCCCCGGGTTTAAAATTGACGTATTTCAGTCCCTAAATTTTCGCGCCCTAAGGCAAAACCCGAATTAGGGTGGAATAGTCCCAGTCATTACGGAAATCACAGTTCTCAAGAGAACTATGGTTAGTCTCCTCCCCTGCCGGCGAATCCCCCGGGGGGGAGATAATTGAATGTGAATTATTTAGCGGGTTACTGCCGCTGGCAATGAATGTTATGGGCGGCGAGGGTGGGCCCTCCGCTCCCGCCCCCGGTCACACGGCATTATTGCGGGGCATAATTACTCCCTGCATTTAAGCCGTGTGAACCTAGCCTTCCGGTTAGCCTCAATCAGCAGAGCATTGGTTTCCGCCTGGGCTCCCATGGCCTCTTCATGCACTTTCTGCTGGGTTGCCGTCATTAACTGGAGGCTACTGTTAGGGGTCAGCTGTTTTCAGAGTTTGTCCATTTTGGCTGTCTCAGATTTCTGAGCTTTTCCCCAAAATAAGTTAAAGACCCCCCCAGGCATTTTTTGAACTCCACACGTCACTGACACAGAATATGTATATATATATATATATATATATACGCACACATTTACTATTTTTCCTAAAATAATTTTAAAAAAAAATGTAAAAAGTGTAAAAAATACACAAAAATAAATGGAAACATTGAAAGATACAGCTCACCGGCTCTTCACGTGATGTGTATACCAAAGCGATAGAGGGGGGTTGCTGGGTTTCCGGCCCCTTGGGCAGGTGGGCGTAGGTAAACAGTCCCAAGAAAAACTATTTTTTGATCCAGCAACCCGAGGGTGTAAAAAAAATTTTTTTCTTTAAAAAAATTTCAATTTTAATTCTATTGGGAAAAAGAATTTTTAGCAGTATGTGCCATCCCACGCCAAGACTAAGGCGTTTCTGTCTGAAAGCGTTGGGTTTTTTGGAGCCCGATGCAAGGGGATGTATACCCCCCCAAAGTTCTTTTTTTAAAAGTTGAAATTGTAATTTTTATGTAAAAAAAAGCCGGGGTCAAAAAAATTTTTTCCCTTTTGGACCAAAAAAAAGCAATGTAACAAGAAAAGGGGTTTTAGCGTGAAACCGGTGTACTTGGAAAAGGTAAACTGGAATTGGAGTGCCCCCAATGTTTGGGGCTTTGCATACTGTTTCTTCCATGCATGGACTTTGGGGAAACCAGCAGTTTGGGTTTTTTGTGACTGCTTTTCATGTTTTTTGGGTTTGAATCCCTCTATAGTGCTCTTTAAAGGGGTTTTTTCCCATGAGTTAGAAAATGTCCGCACTCTTTAGTGCCCGGGGGGAGAGTGGCCGCGCTTGCCAGTCACTCTCCATTTTATTTTATGGGATTTTCGAGTCAGGGGGAGCGGGAATTTTCAGTTCTGTCGGGAAATTCCATAGAGCGAAAAGAGATTTTGCGCAAGCCAACCCACTCTCCGTCATGCAGAGGGGTTCGGGGGCCCGTTCCCCGAGAAGGGGGAATACAGAGTTGGGACCCGCACCTATGTGACAGTGAAGCATATCCATATGCCCATTATTGTTTTGGTGGCAAAAAACCCCCTTTAAGTTATTTCAGGGTATATTAAAGGGGAATTCCAGTAAAAATTTTATGGAACACTGTAATTAATCATTTCGGCTGATATGTTCACTCTATTTTTTTTCCTGGTGACAACTCCGGCTCCCCCGTCTTATAGAGGGCGCCTGGTGTCATACGTAAAATGACGGTTTTTTTCCCCTAGTAAGGTCTATATGATTGACAAAAAGAGTTAGCACTGAGCTGGAAACAAAAGGGGAGAAAAAAAAACCGGCAGCAGTCGGCCATTTATTCCCCCAAATCGGCCCACATTTTAAACAAATTTATAAAAAATCAAATTTTGGTGGAAAAAAAAACTATAAACCTTAGCAGTTTCCATAGTAACAAAGGAATTTGTAATTATTGTAACCTGACAGAAAAACAGTTGGGAAGGAAGGGATGGCGCCCAAAAATAACAGCAGGAATTCCCACGACTTTTTTTCAGGGATGTAACCCCCATGACTTTGATGCCTATTGAAAGGATATAACCTCAAGTCTAATAGGTTTGGTTCCCTTTGGGAGGTCACATTTCTCAGGAAAAGGGCCCCCGAAAGTACCGGGGTCAGAAGGAGGTTGTTCACACTTGCATAAACTTCCCTTTTTTTCCATGGAAAGGAGTGGCCAAACAC